>JAPXFY010000032.1:4539469-4556969 GCA_030674185.1 Monoplex corrugatus | reverse complement strand
TTGGAAACCAATTATCTTATTACCTTTGATTTGCGTCAAGTTTTGTCAGTTTCCATCAAATTGTTCATTAATGTTTCAGTCAAATGATCATGTGAAAATGACCGTTTCTGATAATTTTAGTGCAATGGTCAATCAGTGTTGATAAAATCTTTTGAATACGATTGATTGTTGAAAGTGGAAGGTTACATACATGCAATAAAAGTTCCTCCTTGTTCAGTTGAATGCAGTATCTGTAGAATTAATTTTTCTGTGTCTGATGGTGTCGCAGGACATGATAAAGTCCAGGTGCCGTTACGGCAAGTGTTTCTATGAAGTCAGAATGCAATCAATGTTGCACAGTTCTGTTCTGGGGATACGTAGAAAAAACTTTCATAGCATTGAATATAATATGTGCTCATATTGACAGTTAAGGACCCATATGTGTGCGGGTGCCTGTGCGCGCAGACTGTTGAAATGATGTAATCAGAGCAAAATACATAAGCATTACGCTATACACAAGATTTACTTTTATACATACACATATGACTGACTCATAGCATCAGAGATTAGCTTAAGATAAGCGAAAGTGCAACTGCACAATATGTGCAGTTTATTGCATTGTATTGTATTGTGTTGAATTGTGTGTATTATATCGTATTGAATTGTATTAATTGCATTGTATTGTATTGTATTGCCTGATTTTGGGATTACTGCAGATCATAGAACTGATTATCATGGATTGCCCTCCAGCTGAGCCAAATCCCTAAAGTATCATCCAAAACGTACAGGAAAACATTCAACAAAGTCTACAGTCTCTCTTTTCGTGTCCCCAAAAAGGACCAGTGTGCAACTTGCACTGCAGCTGCTATCATGAGAAAGCAGAACACGCTGTCCACTGCTGAGGAGGGCCGGCATTTCATAAAGAACACCTTGCAAGAACACAGACTTCCAGGCAGCAAAAAGCAGCTGACAAGAAGGCTCCCAAGAAAGACCCATCATTACATGTAATAACAGTTGACATGCAGGCAGTTTTACAATCTCCTTGCGGTTATGTAAGTCAAATGTATTATAAGAGAAAACTTTGTGACTATAACTTTGCTGTGTACTCTCTGTCAGATGGCAGAGCGACATGCTATACATGGGACAGAACTGAAGGCAAGAGGGATTCCTGTGAAATTGCCAGCTGTCTTCACAAGTATAGTTCATCCCTTTCAGCCCGTGTCCAGCACGTTATCATATGTTCTGACTGTCGCAGTGGACAAAACCAAAATCAATACTTGACAGCAGCACTGCTATTTGCTGCGAATACTCTGCCAAACATCAAAACAATCACACAGAAATTTCTGGAATCTGGTCACATTCAGATGGAATGTGATTCAATGCACTCTGCCATCTCCTCTGCAAAGAAGAGCATTCCATTTATTCCATGTGAGTGGGACATGTGTTCAGGTTGGCCTGGCAGCCAAATCGTTTTACTGCTGTGCCAGTTGACCATGACTCGTTTAACGATTTCAAGATGCTGGCCTCTTCATACAGACGAAAAACAAAATTAGACACGAACAAACACAGGGTCTGCTGGTACAAATTGGCTTCATCCAGGTATCCAAGGGCAACGACGAGCATCATGCTTTAAAAAACAACCTAGCTGATGATTGCTTGAGAGTGCTCCGATTGATGGGCTCATCAAGAAGGGAATGTCAAGAGCTTCCCAAAGTACTGCCAAGACATATAAGGACAAACTCCCAATACTGGATTCCAAGAAGCGGGATCTCTTGTCACTGTGTGCACCTGGTGTCATCCCAAGAGCCTGTCATAACTTCTACCATGGCCTTCCAGTATCTTTATCAGCAAATGACATATTGCCAGGCCTGATATCAAAGAGACAATATGTTGAACTGATTTGGCAAACAGCCTGAAAGGTCTACTATTAGTCGACACGTTTAGACTTAGAAGTAACTCATTACGTGCATGCTAATGTCCATGATGAATGTGTTATGTATATCATTTGTGCTTTATTTAACTTATCCCATTTATGCATACAAATGTATACACATCTTTTAAGTAGGTTGCTGCAGACACTGTTATTAGTAACTTTAACAATGAATATGTATTTGAATACGTGTATCATTAACCCTTTGACTCCTGCATCTCATCCACCAGCATCCTGCATTGTCAACCATGTTAGCAAAGCAAATATTTGACCCTTTGATTCCCTCATCCTATCCACCAGCTTCCTGCTGAAAGCTGGTGGATAGGGTAGGGATTCAAAGGGTTAAGACTTTGTTGGTGGTGGACAGGATGCAGGAGGCAAAGGGTTAAACTGTCCATTTTGATATTATATTAACATATGTTAGTAATATTTGTAATTTCGTAAATAAAATGGCCTAATGCATGGTTAATGAGTCCATTTTGATATGATCATAGCATATATAAGATTTGAAATTTCATACGTGAAGTGACTGAAATGAAATCACATTACTGTCATGCTATTTAACATTCCTTTTTTTTTGTTTTTTGTTTGTTTGGTTTTTTTTGGTGCTTTTTCTGTTTCACTTACATGCATACACAAACGTGTGCACACATCCATCCTTCCTTCCTTCCTTCCTGTCCCTTAACCCTATCCAGGGTCGTGGTGGCTCCACATGGATGAACGTCGCACCGTCTGTCTCCACCTCTGTCTGTCATGAGCAAGGGTCTGGGTCGTGGCAAAGCTTTTTCCTGTCCATTCGTCAATATTGTCCATCCACCTTTTTCTCTGTCTGCCTCTCTTTCTTCCCCCCTGAACTGTTCCTTGGAGTATTGTTTTTGATAGTCCGTTAGTTCTTGTCACGTGACCATACCACCGAAGTTTCCTTTTTCTTACTGTTGTCAGAAGGTTTTCATAGTTTTTGACATGCTGTGAAATTGTTCTTCGTACTTCCTCATTGGTAATGTGGTCTTTGTATGAGATGCCAAGCACTCTTCTAAAGCATCTCATTTCTACTGCCAGGATCTTCTTTTGCAGTTCTGCTGTTAGTGTCCATGACTCGCACGCGTAGAGAAAGATTGACAGAACCAATGCGTGCATTGCTTCAGTTTGGAAGTGAGGGCGATGTTTTTGTCCCTCCAGATGGGCTTCAGCTTGGCTAGTGCTGCTGTTGTCTGTGCTGCTCTTGCAAGAACTTCGGTTTTCGATCCCTGTTCACTGATAATGGCTCCGAGATATTTGAACTGAGCCACGGTTTCCAGCTCACTCCCGCTGACTGTAATCTTCTTTTCTATTGGTTTTGTGCTGTTTGTCATCAACTTTGTCTTTTCGGCACTGATCTCCATGCCATATCTGGATGATGTCTCGTCCAGGTGTTTCACCAGGTTGGCAAGTTCGTCTTCATTTCCAGCCAACCCATCGATGTCGTCGGCAAATCTCAAGTTGGTGATTGTCCTTCCTCCAATACTGACTGAGCCGTGATGGTTTTCAAGGGCATCCGTCATAATGCGCTCAAGGAAGATGTTGAACAAGGTTGGAGAGAGGAAACAGCCCTGGCGAACTCCAACTGATGTGTGAAACCAGTCCCCCACTGTGCCCCCAACAAGCATTGCGCTGCTCGCTTTTGCGTATAGCTGTGTGATGGTGTCAATAAGCTTCCTTCCCATGTTGTACTTCCTCATGGTGGCCCACAGTGCTTCATGCCATACTCTGTCAAATGCCTTTTTGAAGTCGATAAAAACGTGGTAGATGTCCTGTTGGTGTTGGCTGTATTTTTCGCATAGGACTCTGAGATTGAATATTTGTTCTGTTGTGCTTCTACCACTGCGAAATCCCGCTTGTTCTTCGGCAATGATCTCCTCTGCCTGTGGTTTCAATCTGTTCAAAATGACTTTCAGCATCACTTTGCTAGCATGGCTGATAAGGCTGATCGTTCTGTAATTCTGGCATAGTTGTAAATTGCCTTTCTTGGAAAGTGTGATGATTAGTGACTGGGTCCAAGGTGTCGGCCATTCTCCCGTCTGCCAGATTTTGTTGCAGATTTTCCAGAGGATGTCAGTCACTGCCTCCCTCCATGCCCGATCAGTTCTGCTGGGATGTTGTCCACTCCAGCAGCTTTTCCATCTTTCAGCGATCGTATTGCTGTTTCGACTTCTTCGCGTAGAATAGGGTGGTCATCGTCATTTGTTGATTCCTGGCATGTAAGGACAGTTGAGTCACCCTGTGTCTGGTGGTTGTAGAGGTCAGAGCAGTATTCTGTCCATCTATGGATGATTTCTTTATCTTCTGTCAGGCACTTTCCTTGTTTGTCTTGAATGGTACTGATCCTTGCCTGTCTCTGTGTGGTGAGTTCTTTCACTACTTTGTACGCCTTTATGCTGTTGTTCTTGTTTAGGCTGTCTTCTATTTCTGTGCATTTATTTTGTATCCATCCTTCTTTGGCCTCCCTCATGCCTTTTCTGATTTCTTTGTTGATGTTTCTGTAGGCTAGGGCTCCGTCTGTTGTATTTTTGACTTTCTTGATTTCTCTTCTTTTGTCACACATTTCAAGGATTTCGTCTGTAATCCAGGGTTGGGTTTTCCGGCGTTGTTTTCCTAAGAGGTCATTTGCAGTCTCTGTCATCACTGTGTTAAACTTGGTGGTCATTTCCTCCGCAGTTTCTTCTTGTGTGCTCAATGCTGCAAACTTTCCGCCTATTGTTGCTTGGAAGGACTCTGCAATGGAGGGGTCCTTGAGTCTGTCCAAGTTGAACTTCAGTCTGGTGTTCTTGGGCTTCTTGATCTTCTTCAGCCTGACCTTGAAGTTCATTATCACCAGGTCATGGTCACTACCCACATCTGCACCTAGAAATGTTCGCGTCTTGGCTCTGCAGATTCCAGATCTAAAACGGATTGGGACCAAGATGTAGTCGATCTGGTGGTTGGTCCCATTTGGTGCATGCCAAGTCCAGCATCGTGACGCCTTGTGTTCACCAAGGGTGTTAGCCAGTGTCATGTTGTTGTATCCGGCGAACTCAAGTAGGCGCAGTCCTCGCTCGTTGGAAATTGCATTACAGGAGGGCCCACAATGGTTCTTCCAGTCTTTTAATGCATCAGCGCCCACTTTAGCATTCCAGTCTCCCTGAATGATAAGGATGTCTTTTTTGTCAACCTCGTCAATGATTTCTTGAAGTTGTGTGTAGAATTCCTCCACATCCTCATCATCATAGTCTGTTGTCGGTGCATAGGTTTGTATCGCTGTGATGTTGAATGGTGCTGCTCGGAGGCGGATGGAAATGAGCCTGTTGGATATTGGGCGGCACCCGAGTATTGAGTTCTTGACGTTCTTGTTGACAAGAAATCCTACGCCGTGGATGTGTTTTTTCAAGTCTCCACTGTAGTACAATACATGTCCTTCCTCAGTTTGGTGTTCTCCATGATCTTTCCACCTGACTTCGCTCAGTCCAACTACATGCCAGGAATATCTTTCCAGCTCATGCGTAAGTTCGTGCAATTTGCCTGGCTGTGCAAGTGTTCTAACATTCCATGTGGCGATGGTGAGAGTTTCTCTTCCTCGGATCTTTTTTGAAGAGGTTCCACCAGTCGCATACTTGTCACCTCCGCCCTGGTGTCCAACGGAAGGCGCGGTCCTTGGTCCGGGCGACGACCGAGCCGGTATCAACATTGGTTTTTGGTTCATCATCATGTAGTGTGTCTTGGGCATGAATAGCCTGGCGGCGCCCATCCCTCTCCAGGCCTGACCACAGCCGATATCCACCCACACGGCAGCTCGCCTTGGTCATGAACACGTGGCCGTTGTAGTTCATCGTTGAACCCTTCCACCCTGGCCGGTGACCTGCGTCGAGGAGGTCCTTCGCCCAGTAGTGCCATGTTAACACCACCCCCTCACGTGGTTTGGCCCGCCAGCTGAAGCGGTGTACCGGAGTGTGGCGCTTGGAGCCAACACGTGAGAGATTTAGGAGTTGGGTGAGGCCAGTGTGCCCGTCCACTCAGAGAGTGCAGCTGCCAGACATCAAAGGTGCTACCTCTACCCAGAGCTCCCTACACCCATCCATGCAAACACTCAAACACACGCACGCATACATTTAATTATACATGTATGTTCACTTAAATGTAGTAATGGTGAAATTTTCTACATTACTTTTTATCTCTGGTGGTATTGTTTTCGTTTTTTTCTTTGAATTTTAAAATTCTCTTGTTGTATTTTACATCCTTGTTTTCTGTTGTGTTTATGTAATGTAGAATGGCAACAGTAATTATTTAACATGGCCTGTGTGCTGATATCTGTACCATTGAAAAATGAAGATTCAGTTCATTTTCATTTCATTTCATTGCATCGCATTTCATCTCTGTCTCTCTCTTTCTGTCTCTCTGTTTCTGTCTCTCTCTGAACAGAAGGACAGACACACCTCTGAAGACAGTACAAGCACACTCTTTCTGCCTTAATAAAAAGACCAAGCTGTCAGTTTGGTGGAATTTTAAAATTTATTCAATGAAAGAAATCTACATCTACACAAAGTTTGCATAGTACAACAAATGACAATGCTGGCAAAAGTATAACACTCAATGTGAAAATCATTTCTTTGGTCAGAAACACAGAAAAAAGGTTACACAATTTACAACAATGAGAGTACTACAAGACCGCTGAGGCATTGGATCTTTCCCTTTTCCTCGTGGTGTTGGCCCCGTGAAAACTTGAGGCAGAAGACAATGTTTTCCATGTAAAAGATTTGCCTAAAGAGGAAGGTAAATTTATGAATGTTAATGAGTTCCAAAACATCTTGCAACGTCCAGTTCAAAGGCTTAGATACTTCGGCTGTGTAAGTTCTATTAAAGAATTCTTAAGAAAAAATTAAATTAGAAAACAGTAACGAGGAAACTGAATACCACAAAGCATTCAGACGAAGGGAACAAAAATATTTTATGAAAACACTGATTGGTAAACCAGTTTTACTTAATGCATGTGGGGGATGGGAAAGAACTCTGCAAATGGAAATTCCCTGGGCAAATATTTTCATGGAAACAAAAAGAATAAAAGAAGTAAGGTTAAAATGGTTTCAACTAAAAATTAATTATCGGGTTTTGGTGACAAATTCAATCCTAAAAGATATGGAAGTCATAGAAAACAATAGGTGTAACTTTTGTGAAGAAGGGAAAGATTCTATTTCGCATTACTTGTGGAAATGTCAATATGTGCAAAGGTTTTGGACAGAAGTTACAGAATACATAAAAGGAAAATGTACAAACTGTGATAGATTGGAACTAAATCAGTTATTAGTTCTCTTTGGAAATGACAATACAACAAAAACAGATATTTGTTTCTTGCACATTTTATTACCAGCAAAATATACTATTTACACATGCAGAATAAGAAAAGTAAAACCAACACTTCAATTATCCTTAAGAGATCTAAAAAAGGCTTATGAGACAGACAGATATGTATGTTAGCAATACCATGCAATTGATACATTTGTACAAAAATGGGCACCATACACAAATTCAATACAAACTGATTAAGACAAAAGGCGTAAAATATTGTCATAAAAGGTTTTTGTCAATAGAAATCATATATCATATATACACAATGACATAATTTTTTGCCAAGAAATGTATGGTTTTTATATCAGCTTTGGTTGAACCAAGTCGACATTGACCACAAGGTGAGTGTTGTATGATTGCGCTTGTCCAATTATATATATGTAGATATGCATGTATGATATAACGGTGTGTCAACAGCTCAATAAGGTTCTGCAATGTCATTGTCATTAAACATTATATAAGATGACTGTATATATGTATTATACTGAACAACATTGTATGATGAACAGGAGGACTAAGTTCACTTTAAGCCTATATTATGCACTGTCCTAGATATTGATATTGTGTATGTGATTTATGATTACCCCAATGTACAGTAAGAATGATGTAACATTGTGCAAACCTTGTTCGGTTGAAAAAAAAATGAATATAAAAAAGTTGAGGTCTCTACCACCTCACTCCCCTACGACCCCAGAGTTATGGAACTATCTAGGTGGGGCCTCAGGACCTGGCTGTCTCGTAGGTTTATGTGCAGGCTTAAGGCTTGTGCTGTGATCATTCTGGATCTTCTCCATCACATGGCACCTGTGACATTAGTGCATATGGAATTCATTCCTAGTGCGGAGACCTCATCTTGAGAAACTGAAACTGAAACTGAAATTGGCCTCCTGTGTTCTTCCATCAAGCCTAAAATTTTTGTTGTCATCAAGTTCTTCTTTGTTTTTCTTTCAATTCTACGGATTTATTCACATGTTTCTTTTATTGAGATTCTCAACCTTTCCATTGTTCCTCACTATCGCGAACGCCCTCCAGAGCACTGAATTTGTTTTGAACATATAAGTTAACTTTTGCACCAGTCGATTCATCAGTCTTTAGAGTCCAAGACTTAGTTTGATGTTACTTTGGTTTCTTTTCTTCTCTCTTCTCTTTCGTTTCAGCCTAAATATCTACAAAGACAGGCATAAAATATCTAAATTGCTCCTGCATATCTCATCTCCTTAGAGCCAAAAATGCACCCAATACATGCACCTAATTATCAATCCTAAGAAAAAGTCTGTAAGGCTTTATCAAACAAATACCGGTGAATGGACCATTAAGGCAGAAAATGATAGGTAGAAATAACAGAAAGTAAAGGAATAAGGCAGAAACAAAGAGAGTGACAGAAGAGGAAATTTCCAGCACATAATTTCAGAAGGTGGGGATACTATTTATACTGAAAGATCCCCCGGCATCCCCACAGAGATGCCAATCTCATAACAACAATGTTTTTCAGACACAACGAGTAGCAAAGGAACAGGCCAAATTCCAAAAGCGAACGTGCTTTTTTTTTACAAGGTATACGGTAATGTGAAAAGTGACTGCTCCATATATACCTGCAGAGATGAGAAGCACGTGGGCTTACATCATCATACAGGGCGCTGGTTGTGGGCTTACATCATCATACAGGGTGCTGGTTGTGGGCTTACATCATCATACAGGGCGCTGGTTGTGGGCTTACATCATCATACAGGGTGCTGGTTGTGGGCTTACATCATCATACAGGGCGCTGGTTGTGGGCTTACATCATCATACAGGGTGCTGGTTGTGGGCTTACATCATCATACAGGGTGCTGGTTGTGGGCTTACATCATCATACAGGGCGCTGGTTGTGGGCTTACATCATCATACAGGGTGCTGGTTGTGGGCTTACATCATCATACAGGGTGCTGGTTGTGGGCTTACATCATCATACAGGGCGCTGGTTGTGGGCTTACATCATCATACAGGGTGCTGATTGTGGGCTTACATCATCATACAGGCGCTGATTGTGGGCTTACATCATCATACAGGGCGCTGGTTGTGGGCTTACATCATCATACAGGGTGCTGGTTGTGGGATTACATCATCATACAGGGTGCTGGTTGTGGGCTTACATCATCATACAGGGTGCTGATTGTGGGCTTACAATCATCAGGCTGTTGTAGCTACATCATCTACGGGCGCTGGTTGTGGGCTTACATCATCATACAGGGGTGGTTGTGGGCTTACATCATCATACAGGGTCGTGTTGTGGGTTACATCTCATACAGGGGTGGTTGTGGGCTTACATCATCATACAGGGCGCTGGTTGTGGGCTTATCATCATACAGGGGCTGGTTGTGGGCTTACATCATCATACAGGGTGCTGGTTGTGGCTTACATCATCATACAGGGTGCTGGTTGGGGTTGCTTACAGGGTCTGATCTATACATTGTGGTTGTGGCTTACATCTCATACATCTGTTGGGCTGTCTTAGGGCTTGTCATATACGGCCTGTTGGGGCTAATTCTCATCAGTCATTGGGTGCTGATATCATTCATACGTGCATGTTTGCTTACAGTCTGGTTGGGCTGAATCATCGTGGGCTTTGATCATCATCATCTGTGGGGCTTACGATTTGGGCTGTCATATGGGCTTTGTGCTTACTACAGTGCTGGGTTGTGGGTTCTTATCATCAGGGTGCTGGTTGTGGCTTACATCATCTACAGGGGCTGGTTTGGGCTTACATCATCAACAGGGGGTTGTGGCTTACTCTATACATGTTCTGGGCTTACTCATTTGTGGCTAATATGCTATACAGGGTGTGATTGTGGGCTTACATCATCATAGGTGCTGGTTGTGGCTTACATCATCATACAGGGTGCTGGTGTGGGCTTATCATCATCAGGGTCTGGTTGGGGCTTATCATCATACAGGGGCTGGTTGTGGGCTTACATCATCATACAGGGGCTGGTTGTGGGCTTACATCATTACAGGGGTGTTGTGGGCTATCATACATCTATGGCTTGGGCGCTGGTTGTGGGCTTACATCATCATCAACAGGGTGCTGGTTGTGGGCTTACATCATCATAATCTATTCAATCATCAACAGGGTGCTGGTTGTGGGCTTACATCATCATACAGGGCGCTGGTTGTGGGCTTATCATCATACATCTACAGGGTGCTGGTTGTGGGCTTACATCATCATACTAGGGTGCTGGTTGTGGGCTTACATCATCATACAGGGTGCTGGTTGTGGGCTTCATCATCTACATATATCATATACAGGGCGCTGGTTGTGGGCTTACTATCACTATCATACAGGGGCTGGTTGTGGGCTTACATCATATCTATCATACAGGGCGCTGGTTGTGGGCTTACATCATCATACAGGGTGCTGGTTGTGGGCTTACATCATCATACATCATCATACAGGGGCTGGTTGTGGGCTTACATCATCATATCAGGTGCTGGTTGTGGGCTTACATCATCATACAGGGTGCTGATTGTGGGGCATTACATCATCATACAGGGTGCTGTTGGGACATTATACGGGGTGGTTTGCTTACATCATCATACAGGGTGCTGATGTGGTGGGCTTACATCATCATACAGGGTGCTGATTGTGGGCTTACATCATCATACATCGGGCGCTGGTTGTGGGCTTACATCATCATACAGGGTGCTGTTGTGGGCTTACATCATCATACAGGGTGCTGATTGTGGGCTTACATCATCATACAGGGTGCTGAGTTGTGGGCTTACATCATCATACAGGGTGCTGATTGTGGGCTTACATCATATACAGGGTGCTGATTGTGGGCTTACTCATCATCATCATACAGGGTGCTGGTTGTGGGCTTACATCATCATCACAGGGTGCTGGTTGTGGGCTTACATCATCATACAGGGTGCTGATTGTGGGCTTACATCATCATACAGGCTATGTGGCTTATCTCATACAGGGTGCTGGTTGTGGGCTTACATCATCATCACATGGGTGCTGGTTGTGGGCTTACATCATCATACAGGGTGCTGGTTGTGGGCTTACTCATCATCATACAGGGCGCTGGTTGTGGGCTTACATCATTCATCATCATACAGGGTGCTGGTTGTGGGCTTACATCATCATACTCATCATACAGGGCCTGTTGTGGGCTTACATCATCATACAGGGTGCTGGTTGTGGGCTTACATCATCATACAGGGTGCTGGTTGTGGGCTTACATCATCATACAGGGCTGTTGTGGCTTACATCATCATACAGGGCGCTGGTTGTGGGCTTACATCATCATACAGGGTGCTGGTTGTGGGCTTACTCATCATACAGGGGCTGGTGTGGCTTACATCATCATACAGGGCGCTGGTTGTGGGCTTACATCATCATACAGGGCGCTGGTTGTGGGCTTACATCATCATACAGGGTGCTGGTTGTGGGCTTACATCATCATACAGGGTGCTGGTTGTGGGCTTACATCATCATACAGGGTGCTGGTTGTGGGCTTACATCATCATACAGGGTGCTGGTTGTGGGCTTACATCATCATACAGGGTGCTGGTTGTGGGCTTACATCATCATACAGGGTGCTGGTTGTGGGCTTACATCATCATACAGGGTGCTGGTTGTGGGCTTACAGACCAATGTGCAAAGTTCACATACACCAGTCAAAACATACGTGTGTGTGTGTGTGTGTGTGTGTGTGTGTGTGTGTGTGTGTGTGTGTGTGTGTGTGTGTGTGTGTGTGTGTGTGTGTGTGTGTCTGCACATGCAAACAGTGCTATGCTAGACGTTTACTGCAGAAAATGATCAGTTCCTCAAACTGAAGTCAGTTTTTTTCTGGAAGCTGAAAAGGCTGTCGTCTGAATCTCCCACAGGTGACACTGGACAACACTTTGCTTCTGCAGGTTTGTAAACTAAATAAATGTAGTATGATGTTTCCAGAAAGGCAGAGGGTGAGGCAGGGTATTAAATAAAATGGGGAAGTGGGGAAATATAGTGTGGATTGCAAAAAGTAAAATTATGACAAGTGCACATACATGAAAAACATCTCCATTTTTTTAATTCAAAATAAGGCAATGTATCATCATTCAAAATGGGACAATGTATCATCATTCAAAATGGGACAGTGTATCATCATTCAGAATGGGACAGTGTATCATCATTCAAAATGGGACAGTGTATCATCATTCAAAATGGGACAATGTATCATCATTCAAAATGGGACAGTGTATCATCATTCAAAATGGGACAATGTATCATCATTCAAAATAAGGCAATGTATCATCATTCAAAATGGGACAGTGTATCATCATTCAAAATGGGACAATGTATCATCATTCAAAATGGGACAGTGTATCATCATTCAAAATGGGACAGTATATCATATCAAGAAGACTGAGCAGAAGTATGTGCAGGTAAAGACAATGTTTTACCATCAGGAGAGAGATCTTGGCTGTTTATGGGTTGATTTTCATCAAATTTTTATCTGTCATATCAATGGGTTAAAAACATTCAGCTATCTCATCTCCCGTTTCTGTCCTTCTATTACATTTATTGAAACATTTATTTAAGCACTGATTGCATATGATGGGTATGATAATCAAGTAGGCTACCAGGTAGTCAGAGCATCAAAACTTTACAGGAGTATCTACGGTTTGGATCCTGTCTGGGTCTGATAGGTAAATACTGAAAGGTGGAGATATTTCCTATCTCCAAGGTGAACTTAACTGCAGACCTGTTAGTGCCTGACCATCTTCGTGTGTAGGCATGCAGGAGATCAAATCATGTAGAAGTTATATAGGCCCTACATATTACTGATCCCAAAATCCAAAAATGGATATGACTTCCTACTTGGCTGTTACGAGCCATTAATGAAAACACATGTGGGACTTGCAGCTCATGAACACAAAGGACTGTGAGTCTTGTATTCAGCCATTTCTTTTCCAGTACTTGTGAAGACACACATGCAGTACAAATTTGATCTCTCTCCATCTATACACATACAATATAAGTCACTGAGACTGTCTTCCTCTATGTCACCAGGTGATGCTGCTGATGGAGCAGGGCAACAAGCCATTTGATAAGGCAGCACAGTTCCTCCAGCAACTGTTTCCATCTGCTGACATTTCCAGACTACGCTATCTCCATCAAAACTGAGACAAAGTTGAAGACTACACACCCATCTCAGAGAACAGCTTTTCTTTCTCAGACTGTGGAGATAACTGAGTGTTAGCTCTTTCCTTGAAGAGACTGGACTTTCACGTTCACAGCTTCTTTCAGGAAATCCGGTGTTGTCTTTTGTGCCTCAGTCTTTTGGTCTTCTCAAAGACATAAATCCTCTAGATTAGTCTTTTTAGGTGAGAAGAACATGATGTAGTCCACAGAAAGTACATCATTTCGTCAGACATACAGTTGGTCCCTTCATCAACCGGCAGAGGAACCTGGAGTTTGGCCAACTTGGATGAAATTAAACCCAAATTCAGGCTTTACATGACCCTGTTTTGTTAAATAAGAAAGCAAACTAGTACCACATGTATTACTATTACTCTAGTCTAGTAATAGTACAACTCTATGACTGTTGTGTCAACACAAATCGTACAGTCCTTTTTACACATTGGTCCATTTGGAACCCTGACATTTGTTTATGAAATCACTTATAAGTATAGCATAGACACTGACACACTTTGTCAATATAGAGTGGACATAAGTTTATATCGCTAGAAAGTAGTCAAGCTTAAAATTCAGGTTCTTGCTTTTATAATGGCCATGTGACTAGCATAACTTCGCATTGGGCTCATGAAATTTGGGTATTTTACTGAGGAATTGACCGCATACCTTATTCTAATTTAAATACAAGTAAATAGTGTAAAAGAGGACAGCATTGTGTGTATTGTGTCCAAATAAGAAGTCAATACAACAACTGGTTCAAAAGTTACAGTCGTTTGTACTCCTATGTCAGCTTGGTGCCTCTGTCACAGGTGATTTTGGCAATTTCATGAAGTTTTGATCTCTATAACAAACAACCTGGCTATTGTTCATCTACATAGACAGTTGTACTAAAGTACAAACACAAGTTTTGATCTCTATAACAAACAACGTGGCTATTGTTCATCTACATAGACAGTTGTACTAAAGTACAAACACAAGTTTTGATCTCTATAACAAACAACGTGACTATTGTTCATCTACATAGACAGTTGTACTAAAGTACAAACACAAGTTTTGATCTCTATAACAAACAACGTGGCTATTGTTCATCTACATAGACAGTTGTACTAAAGTACAAACACAAGTTTTGATCTCTATAACAAACAACGTGGCTATTGTTCATCTACATAGACAGTTGTACTAAAGTACAAACACAAGTTTTGATCTCTATAACAAACAACGTGGCTATTGTTCATCTACATAGACAGTTGTACTAAAGTACAAACACAAGTTTTGATCTCTATAACAAACAACGTGGCTATTGTTCATCTACATAGACAGTTGTACTAAAGTACAAACACAAGTTTTGATCTCTATAACAAACAACGTGGCTATTGTTCATCTACATAGACAGTTGTACTAAAGTACAAACACAAGTTTTGATCTCTATAACAAACAACGTGACTATTGTTCATCTACATAGACAGTTGTACTAAAGTACAAACACAAGTTTTGATCTCTATAACAAACAACGTGGCTACTGTTCATCTACATAGACAGTTGTACTAAAGTACAAACACAAGTTACAATTAAAGCACATCTTCTCCAAGATATGAACCTGTAAACATACCCTGCCATGCTAATTTGAACTTACGTCAAATACGCATTTTGCTATTTTTGCTCCCTTATAACTCTCTTTGTAACTGAGTAAATGTCCTGCTTTTCATGTAACGATATATTACAAAGAATCAGTTATTTTAAAATGAAATCTCTAGTTGTTGTTGTTTTTTTAATACACATAATCATAAACAGCTTTCTATAGTGTTTTTGCGTGTTACGTTAAAGGTGTCATCTTAAAATGTCTATCTCAGGAAAGAAAAGATATAGAACGTTACTTTTTTTTCATTTTGTTTCTATCAAAAAGTTCTATACGAACAGTATGAAGGCTACGCTCTTCATGTTTATCCTAATTTTGCCTGTCAGTACCTACTGTCAGTTACCGTCATCACTGTTGTTATCATCACTGTCAATTATCGTCATCACTGTTGTTATCATCACTGTCAATTACTGTCATCAGTGTTGTTATCATCATTGTCAATTATCGTCATCACTGTTGTTATCATCATTGTTAATTATCGTCATCACTGTTGTTATCATCACTGTCAATTACTGTCATCACTGTTGTTATCATCATTGTCAATTATCGTCATCACTGTTATCATCATTGTCAATTATCGTCATCACTGTTGTTATCATCATTGTCAATTATCATCATCACTGTTGTTATCATCATTGTCAATTATCGTCATCACTGTTGTTATCATCATTGTCAATTATCGTCATCACTGTTGTTATCATCATTGTCAATTACTGTCATCACTGTTGTTATCATCACTGTCAATTATCGTCATCACTGTTGTTATCATCATTGTCAATTACTGTCATCACTGTTGTTATCATCATTGTCAATTACTGTCATCACTGTTGTTATCATCATTGTCAATTACTGTCATCACTGTTGTTATCATCATTGTCAATTACTGTCATCACTGTTGTTGTATCATCATTGTCAATTATTCATCACTGTTGTTATCATCACTGTCAATACTGTCATCACTGTTGTTATCATCATGTCATTATGTCTCACTGTGTATCATCATTGTCAATTACGTCATCACTGTTGTTATCATCATTGTCAATTATCTCATCACTGTTGTTATCATCATTGTCAATTACTCATCACTGTTGTTATCATCATGTCAATTACTGTCACACTGTTGTTATCATCATTGTCAATTATGTCATCACTGTTGTTATCATCATTGTCAATATGTCATGTTGTATCATCACTGTCAATTATCTCATCACTGTGTTATCATCATTGTCAATTACTGCATCACTGTTTTTCATCATGTCAATTACGTCATCACTGTTGTTATCATCATGTCAATTACTGTCTCACTGTTGTTATCATCATTGTCAATTATGTCATCACTGTTGTTATCATCATGTCAATTATGTCATACTGTTTATCATCATGTCAATTACTCATCATGTTGTTCACATTGTCAATTACTCATCACTGTTTATCATCATGTCAATTATGTCATCACTGTTTATCATCACTGTCAATTACGTCATCACTGTTGTTATCATCAATGTCAATTATCGTCATACTGTTGTTATCATCATGTCAATTACGTCATCACTGTTGTTATCACATTGTCAATTACTCATTACTGTGTACCATCATTGTCAATTACGTCATCATGTTTTTCACATTGTCAATTATTCATCACTGTTGTATCATCACTGTCAATATGTCACATTTGTTATCACATTCATTATCATCACTGTTGTTCATCATTGTCATTACTGTCATCACTGTTGTTATCATCATTGTCAATTACTCACTTGTTATCATCACTGTCAATTATGTCTCACTGTTGTTATCATCATTGTCAATTTCATCATTTGTTATCTCATTCAATATTACTGTCTCATGTTATCATCACTGTCAATTATGTCATCACTTTATCTTTTCATCATCAATTGTTCATCATGTTTTATCATTGTCAATTATGTCATCACTGTTGTTTATCATTGTCAATTTGTCATCATGTTGTTATCATCACTGTCAATTATCTCATCATTTGTTATCATCATTGTCAATTCTCATCATTTATTATTTCATTTGTCAATTATTCATCACTCTTTATCATCACTTAATATCTCATCATTTGTTATCATCATTTATTTCATTCATGTTGTATACTTATTATCATCACTGTTATCTCATCACTGTTGTTATCCATTGTAATTACTGTCATCACTGTTTTTATCATTGTAATTATGTCCACTGTTGTTATCAACTGTCAATATCTCATCACTGTTGTTATCATCATATCAATTACTGTCATCACATGTCATTATGTCATCACTTGTCATCACTTGTACATCATGTCAATTTGTCATCATTTTTATCTCATCAATTATTACATCATTGTCTATCATCATTATTACATCACTGTTTATATCATCAATTATTATCATCATTGTATTATACCTTGTTATATCATCACTGTTGTATC
>JAPXFY010000032.1:4524469-4534469 GCA_030674185.1 Monoplex corrugatus | reverse complement strand
GATAATAATGAATAAATGAATAAACAATAATATAATCATCATCACCACTATCAGTTTCTGCTGCCTGTGCAAACACAAGTCAGTTGACCCTTGCTCCCACCAGCTTCTCTTACCAGGATAGGCCTATGTGTCCTTGACCTTGGTGACAAACCAGACAGCGAACTGACAGTACAGATCAAAGTCAGAGCTTACCGTTAGATTTCTTTAAACCCCCACATCCAGTATACATTTCTTGTTGGAAAATTTATCAGCAACTAATCAAAAACGGTAAAAAATTACGTCACTTCTGACATTTAGAACGTTTCGTGTCCACAAAATAGCATTTCATAGTTACATTGCAGTGGAACTGGCCTGTGAGCTAAAGTCTCCTTCAATATTGTAATTAGAGCAGCTGGGTGATAGGTGTTTCCCAGCAGCAGGCTTTTGCTTCCTGACACTTTGTGCGTTTGGTCGACTCGTACATGAATTGTTTAAAACTCAGTGACACAAGACATACATAACAAGGTAGAAAAGGGGTTTCAAAACATAACCAAAATATTACTTACCTTGAAACTTGAGATATGCAGTCCCAAACTAGATATGGGCAAAAGCACATATACGTGGACTTCCATACGTAGACACGTCCCTATCAAAGCGATACGTATCGATAAAATCCGGTGAGAAAATGCAATACGTAGTCGGTAGGTAACGTATCTGACCCCTATTGGATACATGACGTGTAATCTAAAGGTCTCTAATGTATGTGCAGGAATGATAATGGTCAAGAACGGCGAGAGAGGGCCATTTTGTGCTTAGTGGGTGCTTAGGAGTGACTGCTCTTTCCGTAGGTACTGTACTATTTGCTACCATCACCACCATCATCACCACCACCACCACCATCACCATCAACACCATTATCACTACCATTACCACCACCACCATCATCACCACCATCATCACCACCACCACCATCACCACCATTATCACTACCATTACCACCACCACCATCATCACCAACACCACCAACGTCAACACAACCATCATATCAACATAACCACCATCATAACCACCATCATCATCACCACCATCATCATTATCACCATCATCAACATCAACACCACCACCATCATCACTACCATTGATATCACCACCACCATTAGTCTCACTATCACCATCACCATCTGCATCATTACCACAATCATCCACACATCATCATCACCACCACCATCATCAACACCAACATCATCACCAACCACCACCACCACCTCCATCACCAACACCATCACGACCATCACCAACACCACCACCACCAACACTACTATCACTACCAAGCATAAGACACAAAATAACAACCACCACCACCACCATCATGACCATCACCACCACCATCATATTGACCATCCCCATCACCACCACCACAGCTACCACCACCACCGTCACCATCACCACAAATACCACCACCACACCACCATCACTATCACCACCACCAACAACACTACCAAGCATACAAAGCAAGAATTTCAACAATTAATTAACCCTTTGATCTCCGCATCCTGTCCACCAGTATCCTGCATTGTTAACCATGCTAATGAAACAAAAACTTAACCCTTCGATTCCCTGCAGGAAGCTGGTGGATAGGGTGAGGGAATCAAAGGGTTAAATTTTGCAGTTCGTAGACAGGGTGCAGGAGTCAAAGGGTTAACAACAACGATATAAAACTGTACCAGACTTATTGACACCCAGATCCTTGAGGATGTCGGCAATCCTGTCAGCGCAGGAGAAGCAATTCAATGAATCTCCCTTACTGTGACCTGGTTGATCACTGTGGTACAGCCACTCCACCTTTGGCCCCTCCGTCGGCAGAGGCTGGGCTGGGGCGCTGTACGGGAGCACGCGCTTGTTCCGTATTGAACCTGACTTCTCCACCTCCCGGGTGACGGCTGGTGGACACCTCAGAGGAGACTGTAACGTTTTCACTGACACCTGGGGAGGTAACCTTGACACAATGGGAATCCCTGCCGCCCACAAGGACACGTCGATCTTTGTGTTGATGATTTTTGTCATGAAGTCTTTCAGTGTCTCCTTGCTGAATATGACAAACAATACACTGACTGACTGTACTGAGGGAGAGGGGGGGGGGGGGAAGAGAGACAGACAGACAGACAGAGAGAGAGACAGGGAGATAAGCAGAGAGACAGAGACAAGGAGATAAGCAGAGAGAGAGAGAGAGACAGACAGACAGACAGTGTTACATTTAAAAAAAATAGAAACTCAATGTGAAAGTGCGAATGCCGATAACAGAAGTGTGACGTCAAAATGTGTCTGTGGATTCAGCTACTGTCCGCTGTTCGCTGTATAAGTTTAGTTTGTGATTCACTCGATAATGAATCGAGCATATTTGTTTTGGTTTATGCTAACGCTGAAAATATATGTTTAAGTTTTATTTGGTTGAATGGAAATATGTAGAATTCTTTGGAACAACTTTGAAGGGACAAGAAAAACGTAGAATACCTTAGATCTTTCGAGAAAGTTCCTGAAATCGTAAACAAATTTAAACAATTATTGGCTAGAACTACAGAATATTCTAGAAAGGGAAGGTTGGAGAATGCAACTATGACTGGCTGAAAATCTAGGGAAAAGCCGAGAATATTGTGGAACTTTCCATGATGTTATAAATAAAGCGTGACTGTGGGTTGAGAGAGAGAGAGCGATCAAAAGAGTTGAAGTGTAAGTCTGCAGTCAGAGATACAGAAGTTACTGTAGATTCGTGGAGTTGCTGCGTGTAGATTTGAGGGCTGAAGAAGAATAATTCTGCAAACTAGGGTGGTGCATTGGATGTGTGAAGTATTTACCCAGTTCTTGTTGTGTTTTCTTCGTTTTTCAAATAAAGGGTGATTTTCGTTTAACCTGGACTGGTGTATTTTGTCTCTGAGAAGAATGATCAACTGCTAGATCTATCTTCACGAACCTGCATAAACTGCAAGACACTGCCAGTCACCTACATTCTTTAAATGTGTGTGTTTCAGCGCTTAGATTTGATTTTATCAAGATTTTGCGCTATATAAATATTGTAATTATTATTATTATTATTAAATGTGACAGACAGACAGATAGACAGGGGGGTAAGCAAAGAGACAGACAGACAGACAGAGAGAGGGGGGTAAGCAGAGAGAGAGGGAGAGTGAGAGAGACACACACAGAGAGAGAAACAGAGCCAGAGAGAGAGACTGAGAGAGAATGACAGACAGACAAACAGACAGACAGAGAAAGAGACAGGGATAAGCAAAGAGAGAGGAAGAGAGAGAGAGAGAGACAGAGAGAGAGACAGACAGACAGACAGACAGATAGAGACAGGCAGACAGACAGGCAGTCTTGCACTAGAATTTTGACCCTTTCGTAGTTTGCCGAGAAAACACTGAGCTGGAGGAAAAACGACGATGACGACGACGACGACGATGATGATGACTGTTGTTGTTGCTATCATTGTTATTGAAGTTACACTACCGTTTGATATCGACAGATCACTCATTCAATTCCTATTTCTTTCTGGTCAGGGTCTTTCCCACTCACAGATTTTTTATGCCAGATTTTAACGAGTGTTTGTGTTACTGGACATATATGATTGTGAAGGCTTTGACAAGATAGATGGTAAAAAAAAAAAAAGGATAAACAACAAAGCAAGGCAAGGTGAACATTGACATTTCCAAAGCTGAATGTATTGATATAGAAGTGGCTACCTTCAAACAGACAACTTAATACTACAAATCACATAGCTTTGGTATACTACAAAAAATGGAAACTGAAACTTAAAGAAGAACTGAAATCACGAAGTTTGTATTTACTAGAATCGAAGGAAATGTTCTCTGACTTTGTACATACCAAGCGAATCCTGGGCTTGGATTGGGAGCCAGGGAAGTTTGAAAGAAGAAGCTTAACATCATATTTGCTAACTTCAGAACAAGTCTTCCATTAGAATTTTGACCCTTTCATAGTTTGCCGAGAAAACACTGTAAGGAGGAAAAACACAAAAGTTTAATTTCACAATGACAAAGGCACAGACCAATGATTTTACTGGGTGAGTGGTCAGATATGGACAGATACCATTGATGCGGCACTGGAGCCATGGGACTGGAGTGACATATCACCACACATCGTAAAACGTAGGTCTGTAACTCAGGGTGCAAATGAAATATTAGCATTGCCAACACGCATGGAAGTGGTCTGTACAAGGCAGATGATGTCGTCCTTTTTAGCTTTATGAGGAGGGCTTCTGTTTTGCATCATTCAATTGATTTTCCATTCTATCATCCATCCATTTTCTTTATCTGAAATACAGTTCTCAACATCTCAAAAGTTAGAACTTACCTTCTATGAAAGACAAGAACTGTGCCCTTGCATATGAACTGTACGACTGACTGGATATAGAATGTCTTTTGATCAAAAAGGAAGGTTTTGTACAGAATGTAAACAGAACTGGGCCGAGGACTAATCTTTGTGGAACGCTTAAGTGTACGTCAGTACACTTTGAATCGTAATAATTGACAAAAACTGTTTTGTTTTCCATCAGCGAGGTAAGATTTGAACCATACAATTGCTGAACCTGAAAAATTGTGCAGATTTTCTAAACTTTTCAGGAGACTGTCACGGTGTAAGGAATCAAATACAGCTGAGAAATCAAGGACAGTGAGAACAGACACAATGTCACCATTCTAAACATGTAAAGAACCATTTGCTACCCTGAGGAGTGCCGTCTCAGTCTTATGTCATGGGCAATACGCAGACTAAGAACAGCAGAGCAAATCAGTGCAAAACGTTTTTGGAAATCAATTTTTCTCAATGATCCTTTAGAGAAATGAAAGGTTTGATATTCGAGAATACTTTTTCAAGCTGCTGCAATTAAGATTAGGTCTTTTACAAGAGGGTAAACAAACAGCATTTTAAACAGTCTTGGAAAGAAGCTTGAGAGCTAACAATGATTCACAATACCGGGTAAGTCGATAATGGGAGAATGTCATCTAAACATTCAAGTAGTGACGACAAAAGGATAGGATCAAGGGAACAAATATGACATCGACACATTCGGTGCTGGACACAATTTGAATTGTAAGTTGTATTTAACTTTTTACCTTTGTTTTAAAATGGTTGAACCACAAAATAATACTTCCCCTCTCCCACTGCACACGATTCTTTTGGATCTGTTCACTTTTACCGCCTCCAAAATTCATGTGCGGATTCCACCTTTCCCCTGTCTAAAGCAATGTGTATATGTGTGCATGTGTGGATTCCTGTGAGCTTGTGTGTTTATATTTAGGTGCGTTTGTGCACGTATGTGTGTATGTGTGTATGTGTGTGTGTGTGTGTGTGTGTGTGTGTGTGTGTGTGTGTGTGTGTATTGTGTGTGTAATGCTTCTACATCTTTACTGTGTGCCGTCTCATTCTCGAATGACAATAATACATACATTTTACAGTGAACAACAATCAGTTTGCATGTACACAATATTATCTCGTGCTGCTTGCTGTCAGTGTGAAGAACCGAGTCCGTAGTGTTCTACGTTCGTTGCTCTGTCTTTGTGCATGCGTGACCTTTGGTCCCAGATTATGAATATTAACAGCAATCATCACATCCCTTTCCATATACAAAAAGAAAAGAAAATCATATGTGGCGAACACAACTAAAAACTATGGAAAATCAACACACTTATTCAGAACAGCTAGGATCCTCAATCAGTTCACAGATCAAGCCAAAGGGGCGAACGTACTACTCGTCCAGATCGAGTTACGTACTGCCCAACCGAATCATCTCTTACAGTATCTTTCCTTTCAGAAGACAAAGTAGGCGGTTCCGTAACTTCTTGCTGATTGGAAGATTGTAGATCTGGAGATACTCTCAGTTCATCAGTGCAGCGATACTCCAATGTGATATCTTGTTCCTCTTGTACTGGAGCTTCATTTCCTTTAGACGTATAGGAGTGCAAGTGTTGTCTGTTCCGCCTGTACAAGTTCCGGACTGGACGATGTATGACCAAGGAGATGGGTGACGTCCCAGGACGACAGCCGGTTGCCATTTTTTAGATCCAGGGAGTGGTGTCATACGCACATGTTCGCCAGGCAGGAATGGGGTAAGACTTTTTGTGTGATGTTTGTCATGGTAATATTTCTGTTTTGCCTTTTCCAGACTAAGACGCTGCTTGATGATTTCCTGACTGTATGAAGTAGGAATGAGCAAACTTCTTGAAGTCGGCAGCTTGTTTCGTGGTCGACGCCCCATTAGTAGTTGTGCTGGAGAAAGGTTTATTCCTTCAAGTGGAGTTGTTCTGTAATCAAGCAGTGCAAGGTATCTGTCTGTGTTCTTTCTCCATAGCCTTTTCACTGTCTGCACAGCATGCTCAGTTTCGCCATTGCAGCTTTGAAAGTGAGGGCTTGACGTGTGATGTTTGATTCCATAATCCTTGCAGAACTTTGAGAATTGTTCACTCGTAAATTGTGATCCACAGTCACTTCTCAGTTTCTCAGGAATACCGTGGTGGCTGAACTGACTTTTCAATTTATCTATCACATCACAGGTGCTCAAGTTCTTCAGTTCATCTACTTCTATATATCTTGAGAAATAGTCAACAACAATGAGGTAGTTTTTTTTTTTTTTCAAAGTCGAAAATATCAAGTGAGATTTCAGCAAATGGGTAGGTGGGAACTTCTGTTGGCATCAGTGGTTCTGCCGAGTTTTTCCTTTGGTATTCTGCGCACTTGACGCAATTCTTAACAGTTTCCTCTATCTCAGCGCTCACTGAAGGCCAGTACATAACTTCTCTTGCTCTCTGTTTGCATTTCATGATTCCAAGATGAGATTCGTGGATGGTTTTCAACATGTGCTTGTAAAGACTTGAAGGGATGACAATTCTCATTCCTTTGTAGATAACTCCATCTGAGACTGTTAATTCTGTTTTTGGATCCCAGCAAGGTCTGAGCAAGGCTGCAAGATCAGCACGTCCATCCTTCCAGGATGACTCGTTGGAGATGATCCAGTTCTTGTTGGGTTTTCTCTTTGATTTCTTCATACTTTTCTTTAGTGACTGAAATGAAATCAAGTGCACTGACTGTTTCTAATTGTGGAATTTCTGGTTTTCCTTCAGGCAGATGTGCTTGTGACAGAGTGTCTGGAAGATTCATAGATGTGCCCTTCCTATAACAGACATGGAGGTCATACCGCTGCAAATTAAGCAACATTCTCTGCAGATGCATAGGAGCTGATAGTAAGGGTTTTTGAAGATAGTTTCCAATAGTTTATGGTCATTGTGACTGTAACTTCTTTGCCCAGTATGTAGCAGTGGAATTTTCTGCAAGCGAACACAATACAAAGCATTTCCTTTTCTATTTGCGCATATATCAGCTCAGTGTCTGCAAGTGACCTGGAGGCATAGGACACAGGCTTTCCGTCTTGCAAGAGAACAGCTCCTAAGCCATGTTGACTTGTGTCACACTGGATTTCAACTGGCTTATTAGTATTTGAAGACTGGAGGACTGCTGCAAAGGTTTTTTAGTCGTTGGAATGCTGCTTCTTGAGGTAGCTGCCAATCAAAGAGTACATCTTCTTTCATCAGTATTCTCAGTGAGCTGTTTTCCTGACTAAGGTTTGGAATAGATTTCCCAAGGTACGTCATGAAGCAAAAAAATCTTTTAAAATCTTCTTTGTTTTTCGGTGTTGGCATTTTCTGAAGTGCACAGACTTTCTCAGGGTCTGGATTCAGTCCTTCTGCTGTCAGTAGATGGCCAACATAAGGACCACTGGACTGTCTGATGTGAAGTTTCTCAGGGTCTGGATTCAGTCCTTCTGCTGTCAGTAGATGGCCAACATAAGGAACACTGGACTGTCTGATGTGAAGTTTCTCAGGGTCTGGTTTCAGTCCTTCTGCTGTCAGTAGATGGCCAACATACTGGACTGTCTGATGTGAAGTTTCTCAGGGTCTGGTTTCAGTCCTTCTGCTGTCAGTAGATGGCCAACATACTGGACTGTCTGATATGAAGTTTCTCAGGGTCTGGTTTCAGTCCTTCTGCTGTCAGTAGATGGCCAACATAAGGAACACTGGACTGTCTGATGTGAAGTTTCTCAGGGTCTGGTTTCAGTCCTTCTGCTGTCAGTAGATGGCCAACATAAGGAACACTGGACTGTCTGATGTGAAGTTTCTCAGGGTTCAGTTTGAGGTTGTAGCTCGTAGCTCTCTCTGTTACTTGCTTCAGTATTTGGTCATGATGCTCTGTATTATGACCAGCAATAATTATGCCATCCATAACTGCATATGCTCCTTTGATTCCTTCCAGCATATGGTCCATTATTCTTTGGAACACTTCAGGAGCACAAGAGATGCCAAAGGGTAATCTCAGCCATCTGAATCTACCTATAGGTGTATTAAAAGTTGTCAGGAATGATGATTTTTCATCTCGTTTTATTTGGAGAAATCCGCTTTTTGCATCAAGTTTTGAGAATACTGTAGCTTTTGGAATTTCAGCAACAACCTCTTCCACTGTGCGCATAGGATAGTGTTCTCTTTCAGTAGCATTGTTAAGGTCTCTTGGATCTAAACATATGCGCACCTTGCCATTCCTGACAGAGACTACCATTGAACTCACCCATTCAGTTGGTTCTTCTACCCGCTTGATATGGTCATCATTTTCCATTTCTAGCAGTCTTTCAACTATTTTCTGACGCATTGCTGCAGGCTGTTGGCGTGGGGGATGAATGACTCCTCTGGCACCTGGCTTCAGTTTTATTGTGTACTCTCCTGGAAGAGTGCCTGTAGTATTTTTTAAGTCAGGAAACTCTGCCCATACATCAGGTTGAACATTCATATTCTTGGGTTGTTGTGAGGTTGATGAAGCTACCTCTTCATTGACAGTATCTAGTCATGCTATCAGACCTAGTGCTTCAGCCGTTTGACCAGAAAGAACGTTCTCTTGTTCAATATTCACAATCTCAAACTGTGTTTTTATGGTAGTGTTATTACACTTGATGCTTAAAGTGCTGGTACCCACTGGATAGATACGATGATTTGAGTATGTGCGCAAAATGCGTTTTGAGGTGTACAGATTGCTACTATCAGATATTTTCTGATAATCACTCAGCTTCATGGTGTTGCACTTAGCACCTGTGTCGATCTTGAAGTGAATATTTTCTCCATGTATGACTGCTGTTTGATTCCACTTGTCATTCATGTTTGTTGATGTCTGAATGTCTAAAACTTCAGTTTCACTTTCAGTTTCTGAAGAATATTGGACTAGATGCATGTTATCTTTTTCTCTTCAGACAGGCAGCTGCCCAATGATTTGGTTTGTGGCAGTAGGCACAAGTTGTGCCAATGGCCGGGCATTTTCCTCCAGTGCGTGCATGTTGTTGATCTTTTCCACAACGATAACACTTGGAACAGTTGCTAGATTTAACCTGACTTGGTTGGGGAGTGTGCCTAGGTCGACTAATTGCGTCATTACAGTGCTGACGTGATTTATCGTTCTCTTTGTTGTGCTCTGCTCTCAAAGGACTGTCCTTGTGTTTGTTTTTACCATTGGATCTAGACGCTAGCATATTGACATTCATGTTCTCGTCTCTCACAATACGAATTTGCTTTTGGGATAACTCCTATTGTTGCCCGATCTCATTAGCCTTTGCCAAAGTGAGATCTCCCCCTCTGTCAGCAACAGACGGATCGAGGAGTATTAGGACAGAAATTTTACCAGCATCAGATGCAAGAAGAAGTTCACTGACTATGTGAACAAGAGCTATTTCTGTACTGTGGTTTGTTCGATATGCAGACTGATAAGGATTGTGGAAATGATTTAAGGAGTTATGCTCATTCAGTTGCTTTAGTACCACTTTTTCAAGGAACTAAGCGAGAAATAGATTTGATACAGGTCTATAATTTTAAGGGTCATTGCGATTGAAACTATTTTCCTTGAGAAGTGGCTGGATGAGAACAGTTTTGAAAGCGGATGAAAAGACTTCTGAGACCAAAGAAGAATTGATGATGGAGGT
>JAPXFY010000032.1:4498477-4521869 GCA_030674185.1 Monoplex corrugatus | reverse complement strand
TGACCAGGTGCTCTAATTCCCCTTTCCTCATAAAATGGCCTATAAATGTTGCCTTTTTTCCCCTAATCTTCCATATCAGTTATCTTCTTGTGTCTGTCTCCATCAAGACTGTCTCGTTTGTTTACTTTGCTGTCCATGGAACTCTCAACATTTTTCTTAGAACCCACATCTCAGCTGCCTCAATCTTGTTCTGGCTTTGCTTTTTGACTGTCCACGCCTCACAATCTTATAACATTATCAGTTCTATACAACATTCAAGAACTCTCTTCCTGATGTTAATTGATAGGCATTTGTTGGTAAGAACGCTTTCCGTCTTCTTGAATGCTGTTTTGGCTCAGCTGATTCTGCTGGCTATTTCTGATGTGCATATGCCGTCTGGTGAAATGACCATTCCCGGATATTTAAACTTAACAACCATTTGCTGTTATTTTGCATGAGGGGATTTCATGTTTTTTACTGATTACCATGACTTCAATCTTCTTGCTATTTACCTCGAACCCTTTACTTTTGCTTTCTATTGCTAGTATATTCACAAAGTTTTGTAGGTCCCTTTCATTTTCTGCAATTAGCTCAGGGTCATCTGCGTTTCGAATGTTGTTTATCATTTTTCCTCCAACCTTTAATACAGGGTCTTCTTCTATGTTTCTCATGATGTTTTCACTGTAAAGTGAAAACAGATCTGGTGACAAAACACAACTTTGCCTGACTCCTCTTGATATTTTGAAAAGAGCTTATAACGTTTTCTACTCTCATTGCAGCTGTTTGTTCCCAATACATATTTCTGATTATACGTAGATCTTTTCCATCAAGATTGAGTCTTTCTTGTCGGTTGATAAGTTCATCATGTCTTACCCAATCGAAAACCTTGGTATAATTAATCAACTAAGCATAAATATAAATTCTCATTCAACTCGATTGACCTCTCTCTGATTGTTCTTAGGATGTATAATTATGACATTAATAGTTCCTTTCCCTTCCACAAATCCACACTGTTCTTCTGCTAGATCTCTTTTGATTCTATTCCTTGTCCTCATCATGATTATTCTTAATAGGATTTTTGTTACATGACTCATAAAGCTGATTGTGCGATGGAGTTCGCATTCTATAGCCCCTGTTTTGTTGTTGTTGTTGTTTTTAAAGTGCAATGAAAATTGATTTTGACATAATTATCTTTGGGGATTTTTCCAGTGTCATGAGTTTCATTTAGAAGGACTGTTGTTTCTTCAATACCAAATTCCTCCAGGTCTTCAATCATCTCTGTAGTAATATTGTGTGGACCTGGGGCTTTTCCTGGTTTCATCTTTTTCAGTGCTGCTCTAACGTCATCTTTCATTATGGGTGGTCCTTCAGCGTTCTTTCTTATTAATGTGTTCTTCGTTTGTGATCTTCAAAAAGATCTTTAATGTATTCTCCCCATCTATCTAACATTTTGTTTTTTCCTGATAAGCGTGTCATCTTCCAATTTTAGCAACTAGTTGATGTACATGTCTTTTTCCTGTGGACAATTTCTTCAATTCTTTACTACATACCCTGAGGATCTGTTTTGTGTCGGTCTTCTATTTCTTTGCATTTTGTTTTCAGCCAAGCTTCCTTAGCTTCATTGCACCTATTCTTGATTTCTCTGTTTATCTTCCTGTATATTTCCTCTTTTCTCTTTGCCTTCCTCCGTTTTTAATCAAGACTAAAATTGCTTTTGTCCTCCAGTTCTTTTTTGCTTTTCTATCAACTCTACGGATTTCATCACTAGCTTCATTTACCGGTATCGAGTTTCTCAACTTTGTCCATTATTCCTCACTGTCACCAACATCTTTCCAACATATGTTTTTGATTATTCTTAGTTTTTTTCCATCAGTATTGAACCTTTCTAGAGGGTTGATTAATTTTTTGTGTCTTACCTGATCAAAATCCTTAGTATAATCAGCAAAGCATAAAAAGAAATCCTTATTCAACTCTACTGACCTCTCTATGATAGCTCTTAGGATACTTGACAGAATAAACAAATCTAAAAGACAAAATGAAACAGAATCCTTTGAGGAGGGCAGTGCTACAAATTCTTTTTCAAAGGAAAAGACGAAAGAATAATGGAAGATGGGGAACAGTCTAGGTGACCCTCCACTGGGCGGACTTCAAACCCCTCCAAATGGAGGAGGTATACAGATCTCTTAATATACTTATAGACAGACAATGATTGTCACTATATTGATGAAAACCTTCCTGCTGACCTCGCCCAAACACAATCCGCATCAACAACAACAACAACAAAAAGGTGTTGGTCATGCGTGTTCAAAATTTTACTCCTTTCAGCATCCTTGCCCGAAGAAAAGTTGCATGAAATGGGTGAGAGAATTTCAATGGCTTTATGACACATCATGGTGGATAAATCACAAGCAAATTTAACCATGGCTTGGGAAGGCACCTCCCTTCATCCCTCCAAAGCTCTCTGACTGACACTGAAATGACTGACATCACCACCACCACAACAACAGCAACAACACACACAAGACACGCTCTCCCTCTCTCTCTCTGTTCCAACACATTCTCTCTTCTCTTTCCCGTTCCCTTGGTTACTATCTCTTTCGCTCACTCTCTCTCTCTCTCTCTCTTTTATCAAGATTTCAGAAAGGCAAGGAGGCTAATTGGGATTCAAGGGAGATACAAAGAAAATAAGTTTTACCCTTCCAACTTTTTTTTTTTATGCCAGAGCAGCTGGGTAAAAGCCCTGCTCTTCACGATTTTCAACTTTCAGGGAATCTTTTAGCAGGCACAAGCCACAAGGCACACGGGTCCAACTTGTTTTTTTCATCCCCTTCCAAAGGACTTGACGTTCAGTTTGATTTTCCCGTCGAACTGATGAGAAAAGTCGAGGCATCAACGAAAGATGAACCCTGGAACCTCGAGTTTTGTTATTGTCAAGCGAACGTTTGAACCATTCTGCCACATATCATTCTCTTCTTGCTGATGAAGTGCCACCGTGAGGGTACATATTATACAACTATAAAACAAACCACATGTCAGTAATAATACACACACATTCATTCTCATAAACCATTCATTGTCAGGTTAACATAAAGTTGTACACACACACACACACGTATACACACATTCTTCATAAACCATTCATTGTCAGGTTAACATAAAGTTGTACACACACACACGTATACACACACATTCTTCATAAACCATTCATTGTTAGGTTAACATAAAGTTGTACACACACACATAACCACCATCTCATTTCTCTGTCTGTCTGTCTCACATGCACACACATAACCACCATCTCATTGTCTGTCTGTCTGTCTGACATGCACACACATAACCACCATCTCATTTCTCTGTCTGTCTCACATGCACACACATAACCACCATCTCATTGCCTGTCTGTCTCACATGCACACACATAACCACCATCTCATTGCCTGTCTGTCTGTCTGTCTGACATGCAACACACATAACCACCATCTCATTTCTCTGTCTGTCTGTCTCACATGCACACACATAACCACCATCTCATTGCCTGTCTGTCTCACATGCACACACATAACCACCATCTCATTGCCTGTCTGTCTGTCTGTCTCACATGCACACACATAACCACCATCTCATTTCTCTGTCTGTCTGTCTCACATACACACACATAACCACCATCTCATTTCTCTGTTTGTCTGTCTGTCTCACATACACACACATAACCACCATCTCATTGTCTGTCTGTCTGTCTGTCTCACATGCACACACATAACCACCATCTCATTGCCTGTCTGTCTGTCTGTCTCACATGCACACACATAACCACCATCTCATTTCTCTGTCTCTCTCTCACACAACCACATCTGCAGACACAAAAAACCTGCTTCTCATTTTCTCTCTCTCCTAGACACACAGGCACACACATGCATACAAACCATCCCTCATTCTCTCTTTCACACACAGACACACACACAGACACACACACACACTCACACACACACACACACACAGACACACACACACACATATATATATATATACACATGCACATATATATATACACGATGCTGGTGTGAGCCAACAATAATTTTTCAAATTATCACTGCAGTGTGTAATTTTCGCCAATAAATGGCATCATCACGATCATATCAGTATTCTGAAAATAGAAACAAAACACCTTTTGTTAATAAAACAGTAAACATGAAATGGGGAGAAGCATAAGCGGTCAAGGAAAAGCCAGACTACAACTTAATGGTCAGTACCCTACGCCTATACTCATCCTTTACGTTTATCCCCGGGTCGATATCTCTGATCCACAGTGCCTCCAGAGTCATGCAATAATCCTCGCCCCTTCTGGTTGAAGCCAAAATCTCAACATCTTCTTCATGTATATGTATATATCCACTTATAGACACAGAACCATCACGTCATTGTCTTCTGATGCACTTTTCACACCAGCTAACAAGAACAAAAACAAGTAAATAAAAAACAACAACAACGTAGAACTGACAGTAAGATGTATGTCAAGAAAACTGTAATATGTCAATGTCAAGACAATTGCAATATGTCAAGAAAACTGTAATATGTCAAGACAATTGTAATATGTCAAGAAAACTGTAATATGTCAAGAAAACTGTAATATGTCAAGAAAACTGTAATATGTCAAGAAAACTGTAATATGTCAAGACAATTGTAATATGTCAAGACAATTGTAATATGTCAAGACAATTGTAATGTCAAGAAAACTGTAATATGTCAAGAAAACTGTAATATGTCAAGAAAACTGTAATATGTCAAGACAATTGTAATATGTCAAGAAAACTGTAATATGTCAAGACAATTGTAATATGTCAAGAAAACTGTAATATGTCAAGAAAACTGTAATATGTCAAGAAAACTGTAATATGTCAAGAAAACTGTAATATGTCAAGAAAACTGTAATATGTCAAGACAATTGTAATATGTCAAGAAAACTGTAATATGTCAAGAAAACTGTAATATGTCAAGAAAACTGTAATATGTCAAGAAAACTAAACTGTAATATGTCAAGAAAACTGTAATATGTCAGAACTGAATGTCAAGACAATTGTAATATGTCAAGAAAATTGTAATATGTCAAGAAAACTGTAATATGTCAAGAAAACTGTAATATGTCAAGAAAACTGTAATATGTCAAGAAAACTGTAATATGTCAAGACAATTGTAATATGTCAAGAAAACTGTAATATGTCAAGAAAACTGTAATATGTCAAGAAAACTGTAATATGTCAAGACAATTGTAATATGTCAAGAAAACTGTAATATGTCAAGAAAACTGTAATATGTCAAGAAAACTGTAATATGTCAAGACAATTGTAATATGTCAAGAAAACTGTAATATGTCAAGAAAACTGTAATATGTCAAGAAAACTGTAATATGTCAAGAAAACTGTAATATGTCAAGAAAACTGTAATATGTCAAGACAATTGTAATATGTCAAGAAAACTGTAATATGTCAAGAAAACTGTAATATGTCAAGAAAACTGTAATATGTCAAGACAATTGTAATATAGATACACACCTCCACATATGCAGGAATGACCGTGCAAACAACACACACACACACATACATATACACACACATACACACACATACATACACACACACACACACACATACACACACACACACACATACACACACACACACACACAACACACACACACCCCACATACACACACACACACACTGCATGCATAACCAAAATAGTACTGTTCTTTATTGAAACTAATGATTGATCTCAAGCTAGTCGTACACACACTGAGTAACAAACACCTGCTAACACACACACACACATACACACACACACACACACACACACATACACACACACACACACACTCAAACACACAGAGGCAGAATACCGAAAGTGTTGTGTACCAATGTGGCATAATGAACACACACACACACACACAAACACACACAACAACAACACAACCACACACACCACAACACACACACAACACCACACCACACCACACAACACCACACAACACAACACAACACAACCACACACACCACACAACACACACACACACACACACACACACACACACCACACACACACACACACACACATCACAATCCACAGCAAAGCACACATTTTCAACCAACTGTCCTTAGTCAGGCGGTATTCCAAGATTAACATTTGGTTCACTAAGCTGACGCTTACCAGAATGACGGAAACGTTAACGCTTGTGCCATAATCACCATACACACATGGCACCTGTGATGTTAGTGCATATGGAATTTGTTCCGAGCGCACAGATGTCATCTTGAGAAACTGAAACTGAACCCACTCTCAGGCTCGCTAAGACCTGATCTTGCTAAGAGGGATAGACAGAAGTTACAGACCTATCTACCTATCGCCCCAACACACAGTAATGATCAACAAACAACTATTTTTTTCATTCACCCATATTTAATAGCTGTCATCCAACAATACAGGAGTTCACATATTACATTAACATATATCTTAAACAAAATTATTCACTGGACACATACACACACACAAAAAATTCATTCACGATGCATCTCAAAAGGTCCACTAAATCATCCCTGGTGCATCTCAAACAGCTACGTTGCACAAAAGTCATCCATGGGTTATCTCAAGAAATACAAAATCATACACGGAGCATCTCAAAGAGATAAGGGCACTCTTATATAAAAAATAAAAAAAAACTTGAAAATTTGTTGAACTGTCAACCGAAATGAACTTGAAGTCAGGTATAAGTAACCATCACGTTGCACAAGGTAAGGAAATGATTAAACTTAGCCCTGACAAAAGGTTATGAATACAGGAAGGTAATAATCCCAATACCCATAACAACGCACACACACATTAGGTCCACAGACACCACCACACTCTCCTAGGCCAATATTTGACTGAATGCCCACAGCCTAGGAACTGCAGCAAAGCAGCAAGACGCATAAGGATGAAAATCCCTGATCCCACCCGTGTAATTGGTGACTCTTCTCACAGAGCTCAAAGATGGACCAAAGGACTTCACTCCTCACACGTGCCGCAACCTACTGCAGTCACCCCGAGTTGCCAGTGCTTCCCATGGAGATTCCGTGCTGTAGAGGCTGCATGACAAAGGTTTTCAAATCAGGTGCTGGAATAACAGCATGCAAAGAACACGATTCAGGACTGGTAACCCGGGACTGGTCTCTGAAAAATGAGTCACCTCTTCAACAGAGTCGCAGAAACTGCACTGGTCTCCACCAGAATTCTTGTCTGCTCCTCAAGACGACACAGAGATTTTAACAGCCCAGAAACAGCACAAACGGGTACAAACACCACATCACTCTTGCCAAGTTCACTCAAATGGTCTATGGAGTGAACATTGAAAACAGAAAACATAGAGAAATCTCGAAAGTGAACTAGAAGTTCACATATAACCTGTTACCGAGTAACAAGGTTATCTGGAGGAAGAGGCACTAACACCCTTCCGTAAACACAACTATCAAAACTCCTCACCTCTCCAAAAGAGTCGCAGAGTCATACTGGTCACACCAGAAGTTTTTCCGCTCCTCAAACAACATAGAAATTGGAACAGCACAAACTGGTACAGACGCCACATCACCCTTGCCAAGTTCACTCAACTGGACTACAGGGTGAACATAGAAAACATAGAAAACATAGACTAATCTCGAAAGTGAAGCAAAACCACATCTTAAGTTCACTTATAACTTGTTACCGAGTAACAAGGTTATCTCCGAGGAAAAGGGACTAACACCCTTCCAGCAACACAGATATTCGACCGACTGACTAGAAATTTCCAAGTCAGTATAATGAAAGCTCAAAATCAGACCCGAGCTCAGGTTGGCCCCACAATCCACCGAATCCGCCTGTAAAGCGTGATTCACAGGTCCAACAGAAACAGAGAGTGACTCGCTCCTTGAAACACAGACCTACAGATTAACCTTCACACACATGAGGCAAACAGCAAGGGAAGCAAGCCCTACCGAGAAAATATTTCCCAAACAGAAATTAGACTCCCTTGACCACCAAGAGAGCATTCCTGAAACTCCACCTGTAACCATGGCAACCATGTGGGCCACGAAACCAACCTTGGTTTAAAACGATAATCCAATAAGTCTTAGCATAAACAGTCAGCACCCAGACGACTGCGACCTGACATACCCTCCCCCCCCAAGATTAAACTCTACGTTTAATTAAAAAAGGTACATTGCAGTCGTCCACACAGTTCTAACTCTCTACCTCAATCCTGTAGTCGACTCAAATAGTCTGCTGCAGTGTTCTTTGCCCCCAGTATAACAGTCAGTTCAGTAACATATACACTACCGTAACATCAATCATGTGAAACAAACAATCACATAATCATGACACATTCATCATCATCAAACCAAAACAAATATCAACTCTAGGAAAAAAAAAGACAGTGGAACTGTTTTACAATTTTTGAACTCCAGCACTTAACAAAACAGTATAGACGAGTCACAACTCATTCATCCCCATTCATTTGAGAACAACGGCAATTCAGAAGCGTTACACTCCTGAGTGCTCGTTGCCTAACCTAATCACCTTCTCTGATGGGTTTGGGCCCAAGGAAAAGCGGTGCAGTTGTTTGTTTGTTTATTTTGCGTAAACAAGCATTCATATTTAACCCCTTTGACTTCTGCACCCTATCCACCAACTGCAAAACTTAACCTTTTAACCTGCCTCACACTAAATCCCTTACTCACACTGCAAACAGCAAATAACCCTTTAACTCCTCACAGTACCACCAACCAGGAAAAAGTAACTTTGACTTCCCTCACAGTTAACATACAGGTTCTGGTGACAGGGTGAGGGAGTCAAGGGTTAAATTTTTGCTTTGCTAGCATGGTTGAAAATACAGGATGCTGGTGGACAGGGTGAGGGAGTCATAGGGTTAAGTTTTTGCTTTGCTAGCATGGTTGAAAATACAGGATGCTGGTGGACAGGGTGAGGGAGTCATAGGGCTAAGTTTTTGCTTTGCTAGCATGGTTGAAAATACAGGATGCTGGTGGACAGGGTGCGGGAGTCATAACTGCAAGAGTCTTCTGATTTTGAACCACATTTCTGTCAATATTAAGCATGGAGGATGGCAAACGGACCAGTTAATGTCAGAAGATAGTTGTGACACCTGTGGTTAGTGGTATTCCATCATCAATATAGGCTACTAGCGCTATCCGTGACCACTCCATCCTTAATCTGAACATGACCACAAAATTTAAAAGAAATGAAATGAATTTAGAGATGTAAATGATTAGCTGCCAATTTATCTGCATGGTACTATGAACCAATCCAATGATGTTTGCACACATTGAGCAAATAACACAAACAACTTGCGTTCACCTGTCAGTCACACAGACAATTTTACCCTGCTGACTTTAGGTTATTGTTTACTGTATTGTTAGTTTTGTTTAACCCTTTGACTCCTGTAGCCTGTCCAACAGCATCCTTCTTTGTCAACCATGCTGGAAGAGCAAAACCTTAACCCTTTGACTCCTTCACCCTATCCACCAACTGCAAAAACTTGACCCTTTGACTCCTGCACCCTATCCACCAACTGCAAAAACTTAACCCTTTGACTCCTTCACCCTACCCACCAGCTTCCTGTCAGCCATGCTAGCAAAAACAAAAACGTAACCCTTGGACTCACTCACCCCATCCACCAGCTTCCTGCAGGAAACAGGAAGCTGGTGGATAGGGTGAGGGAGTCAAAGAGTTAAGTTTTGAGCTGGTGGCTAGGGTGAGGGAGTCAAAGAGTTAAGTTTTTGCAGTTGGTGGATAGGGTGCAGGTGGCAAAGGGTTAAAGCCCAGTCAACTGTGTAACTGTTTCAAAACATACACGATACTTCAACAAGAGAGGAAAAAATTAAATACACATATCAATGCATTTGTGCACCTGATCTGAGGAGACCACCCTGGTGTTGACCACTCCGTCCAATTCATCACGCAGGGGATTTAAAAAACATAGGCCCACATGAATGTATTATGAGTACAGCCCTGTCACGCAGTCTCAATCCTAGATGGAATCCACAGCATCATGAATTATCCTCCTCTTCCTCATTATCATCATCACATAGTAAAAACCATGCTAGCTACTGTGGCCATTAAGGTGATCTACAAAATGGGGGGGGGGGGGGGGGGGGGGAGTGAGAAAATGTGAACACAAAGGAACTCTCCCTAAGTGTAATAATCCTTTTAAAAAAAAGGAGAGAGAGACAGAGAGAGACACAGAGAGAGAGAGACAGAGAGAGAGAGAGAGACAGAGAGAGAGAGAGAGAAAGAAAGAGAGACAGAGACCAACAGACAGAGACAGACCAACAGACTGAGACAGACAGAGAGAGAGACAGACACAGACAGAGATAGACCAACAGACAGAGACAGACCAAAAGACAGAGAGACAGACCACAGACAAGACTGACACAACAGACAGACCAACAGACAGAGACAGACAAAGAGAGAGACAGACACAGACAGACAGGCGGACACCTGGCTACCACAGGTGCCAGTCCTGTAATAGCTGAAAGATGTTAGCACTCGTGAGTCACAGAACACTATGTGTTAAACACAGATGTTAGCACTCGTGAGTCACAGAACACTATGTGTAATTAAACACATAAAGATGTTAGCACTCGTGAGTCACACAACACTATGTGTAATTAAACAAAGAATGTTAGCACTCGTGAGTCACAGAACACTATGTGTAATTAAACACATAAAGATGTTAGCACTCGTGAGTCACAGAACACTATGTGTTAAACACTAGATGTTAGCACTCGTGAGTCACAGAACACTATGTGTAAACACAGATGTTAGCACTCGTGAGTCACACAACACTATGTGTAAATTAAACACAAGATGTTAGCACTCGTGAGTCACAGAACACTATGTGTAATCAAACACAGAAAGATGTTAGCACTGTGAGTCACAGAACACTATGTGTAATCAAACACAGAAAGATGTTAGCACTCGTGAGTCACAGAACACTATGTGTAAACACAGATGTTAGCACTCGTGAGTCACAGAACACTATGTGTAAACACAGATGTTAGCACTCGTGAGTCACAGAACACTATGTGTAAACAAACAAGACGTTAGCACTCGTGAGTCACAGAACATGTATGTGTACAGACTAGGTAAACAAAGAGTTAGCACTCGTGAGTCACAGAACACTATGTGTAAAAAACACAGAGTTAGCACTCGTGAGTCACAGAACACTATGTGTAAACAACAAGACGTTAGCACTCGTGAGTCACAGAACACTATGTGTAATCAAACACAGATGTTAGCACTCGTGAGTCACAGAACACTATGTGTATAAACACAGATGTTAGCACTCGTGAGTCACAGAACACTATGTGTAAACACAGATGTTAGCACTCGTGAGTCACAGAACACTATGTGTAAACACTAGATGTTAGCACTCGTGAGTCACAGAACACTATGTGTAATAAACACAGAGTTAGCACTCGTGAGTCACGAACACTATGTGTAATAAACACAGATGTTAGCACTCGTGAGTCACAGAACACTATGTGTAAACACAGATGTTAGCACTCGTGAGTCACAGAACACTTGTGTAATAAACACAGATGTTAGACTCGTGAGTCACAGAACACTATGTGTAATTAAACACAGATGTTAGACTCGTGAGTCACAGAACTATGTGTAACACAGATGTTGCACTCGTGAGTCACAGAAACTATGTGTAATTAAACAGTGTTGAACTCGTGAGTCACAGAACATATGTGTAAACACAGATGTTAGCACTCGTGAGTCACAGAACACTATGTGTATAACACAGATGTTAGCATCGTGAGTCACAGAACACTATGTGTAAACACAGATGTTAGCACTCGTGAGTCACAGAACACTATGTGTAATTAAACACAGATGTTAGCACTCGGAGTCACAGAACACTATGTGTAATTAACACGAGTTAGCACTCGTGAGTCACAAACACTATGGAATAAACACAGATGTTAGCACTCGTGAGTCACAGAACATATGGTAAACACAGAGTTAGCACTCGTGAGTCACAAACACTATGTGTAATTAAACACAGAAGTGTTAGCACTCGTGAGTCACAGAACACTATGTGTAATAAACACGGATGTTAGCACTCGTGAGTCACAGAACACTATGTGTAAACACAGATGTTAGCACTCTGAGTCACAAACACTATGTGTAATTAAAACAAGATGTTAGCACTCGTGAGTCACAGAACACTATGTGTAAAAAAACAAAGATGTTGCATCGTGAGTCCAAACACTATGTGTAATCAACACAGAAAGGTTAGCACTCGTGAGTCACAGAACATATGGTAAACACAGTTAGCACTCGTGAGTCAAGAACACTTGTGTAATTAACAAGATGTTAGATGTGAGTCACAGAAACTATGTGTAATAAAACACAGATGTTAGACTCGTGAGTCACAGAACACTATGTGTAATAAACACAGATGTTAGCACCGTGAGTCACAAACACTATGTGAATCAAACCAGACGTTAGCACTCGTGAGTCACAAACACTATGTGTAATAACACAGATGTTAGCACTGTGAGTCACAGAACACTATGTGTAATTAAACACAGATGTTAGCACTCGTGAGTCCAGAACACTATGTTAAAACACATGTTAGCACTCGTGAGTCACAGACACATGTGTAAACACAGATGTTAGCACTCGTGAGTCACAGAACACTATGTGTAAACACAGATGTTAGCACTGTGACACAGAAACATGTGTAAACAAGAGACACTGTGAGTAAAACACTGTTAAAACAACAAAACATGTGAGTACAGAACAATGTATACACAAAATTGTAACAAACACATGTGTAACCACAGAGACACTGTGATCACAAACATTGGTAAACCAAGTTAGATCGTGGTCACACTAGTAAACACAGTGTTACACTCGTGAGTCACAGAACACTATGTGATAAACAAGAGTTAGCACTGTGAGTCAAGAACACTATGTGTAATTAAACACAGATGTTAGCACTCGTGAGTCACAGAACACTATGTGTAACAAACAGAGTTAGCACTCGTGAGTCACAGACACTATGTGTAATAAACACAGATTAGCACTGTGAGTCAAACACAGTGTAACACCAGTTGATTACACTGTGAGTCACAAACACTATGTGTAAACACAGATGTTAGCACTCGTGAGTCACAGAACACTATGTGTAAACACAGATGTTAGCACTCGTGAGTCACAGAACACTATGTGTAAACACAGATGTTAGCACTCGTGAGTCACAGAACACTATGTGTAAACACAGATGTTAGCACTCATGAGTCACAGAACACTATGTGTAAACACAGATGTTAGCACTCGTGAGTCACAGAACACTATGTGTAATTAAACACAGATGTTAGCACTCGTGAGTCACAAAACACTATGTGTAATTAAACACAGACGTTAGAACTCGTGAGTCACAGAACACTATGTGTAAACACAGATGTTAGCACTCGTGAGTCACAGAACACTATGTGTAATTAAACACAGATGTTAGCACTCGTGAGTCACAGAACACTATGTGTAATTAAACACAGACAGTGTTAGCACTCGTGAGTCACAGAACACTATGTGTAAACAAACACAGACGTTAGCACTCGTGAGTCACAGAACACTATGTGTAATCAAACACAGATCGTTAGCACTCGTGAGTCACAGAACACATGTGTAACCCCCCCCCCCCCGGGGGGGGGGATGTTAGCACTCGTGAGTCACAGAACACTATGTGTAAACACAGATGTTAGCACTCGTGAGTCACAGAACACTATGTGTAATCAAACACAGACGTTAGCACTCGTGAGTCACAGAACACTATGTGTAATCAAACACAGATGTTAGCACTCGTGAGTCACAGAACACTATGTGTAAACACAGATGTTAGCACTCGTGAGTCACAGAACACTATGTGTAATCAAACACAGATGTTAGAACTCGTGAGTCACAGAACACTATGTGTAATTAAACACAGATGTTAGAACTCGTGAGTCACAGAACACTATGTGTAAACACAGATGTTAGCACTCGTGAGTCACAGAACACTATGTGTAATTAAACACAGATGTTAGAACTCGTGAGTCACAGAACACTATGTGTAAACACAGATGTTAGCACTCGTGAGTCACAGAACACTATGTGTAATTAAACACAGATGTTAGCACTCGTGAGTCACAGAACACTATGTGTAAACACAGATGTTAGCACTCGTGAGTCACAGAACACTATGTGTAATTAAACACAGATGTTAGAACTCGTGAGTCACAGAACACTATGTGTAATTAAACACAGATGTTAGCACTCGTGAGTCACAGAACACTATGTGTAATTAAACACAGATGTTAGCACTCGTGAGTCACAGAACACTATGTGTAATCAAACACAGACGTTAGCACTCGTGAGTCACAGAACACTATGTGTAATTAAACACAGATGTTAGCACTCGTGAGTCACAGAACACTATGTGTAATTAAACACAGATGTTAGCACTCGTGAGTCGCAGAACACTATGTGTAATTAAACACATGTTAGCACTCGTGAGTCACAGAACACTATGTGTAAACACAGATGTTAGCACTCGTGAGTCACAGAACACTATGTGTAAACACAGATGTTAGCACTCGTGAGTCACAGAACACTATGTGTAAACACAGATGTTAGCACTCGTGAGTCACAGAACACTATGTGTAAACACAGATGTTAGCACTCATGAGTCACAGAACACTATGTGTAAACACAGATGTTAGCACTCGTGAGTCACAGAACACTATGTGTAATTAAACACAGATGTTAGCACTCGTGAGTCACAAAACACTATGTGTAATTAAACACAGACGTTAGAACTCGTGAGTCACAGAACACTATGTGTAAACACAGATGTTAGCACTCGTGAGTCACAGAACACTATGTGTAATTAAACACAGATGTTAGCACTCGTGAGTCACAGAACACTATGTGTAATTAAACACAGACGTTAGAACTCATGAGTCACAGAACACTATGTGTAAACACAGATGTTAGCACTCGTGAGTCACAGAACACTATGTGTAAACACAGATGTTAGCACTCGTGAGTCACAGAACACTATGTGTAATTAAACACAGATGTTAGCACTCGTGAGTCACAGAACACTATGTGTAATTAAACACAGATGTTAGCACTCGTGAGTCACAGAACACTATGTGTAAACAAACACAGATGTTAGCACTCGTGAGTCACAGAACACTATGTGTAATTAAACACAGATGTTAGCACTCGTGAGTCACAGAACACTATGTGTAATTAAACACAGATGTTAGAACTCGTGAGTCACAGAACACTATGTGTAAACACAGATGTTAGCACTCGTGAGTCACACAACACTATGTGTAATTAAACACAGACTTAGAGATGCCAGGATATTCACCCTGCGCAGACACACACACTGCTTCACAACTAGAGAGGGAAACAACAAAATAAACAACAAGATGATCACACCATTCAGTCAATCTCTTTTTTTACACAAAAGTCATGATCGACACTATCGATTTTGTACTTCCTACAGCCACCATGACCCTAACCCTTTGACTCCTGCACCCGATCCACTAACTGCAAAACGCATGGAGTCAAAGGGTTAAGTTTTTGTCGACAATGCAGGATGTTGGTCGACAGGGTGCGGAAGTCAAAGGGTTAAAGAAGCTCATCTGAAACAAAACAAAACAGAACAACCCCCCCCCCCTCCCCTTCATTTGCAAAAAAGGACAACTGCGGACTGTTGTTGGAACAGTCAAAACAGATTTAAGATATTATCGGAAGTGTTTTAGAAAATGTGGTTTGCACACCTTCCTCAAAAAGTCTGGATTTAGGTGCTTTTTATGTGTGTGTATGTCACCTTGACATGTGAGCTTTAGCTTGCAAACTTTTATATTTATGACTCCTCAACATTCTACAGCTTTGACGAATATCTGATATACAGATGTACTGATAAACAGCTAGAAAATCTTGTTCACAAATTTTTGTCATGCATGGACACACACACAAACACATGCGCACACACACACACATGCATGCATGCACCACATGTGCACGCATGTATGCACATAAACACACACACATGTACACACGCACGCACACACACACATATACACGCACACACACACACAAACACACATACACGTGCATGCACACACGCACTCGTCTCTACCAAAGTTCTGCTAAGAAATACCACCACTGAAAATGTTTTGAGACTTGATATAAATTTAAGATCAGACACTGATTTTCCAAAACGAGCTAAATCAATATCTTCACAAGCCACACTTGCAACGTATACACACGACATCATGAATGGCTCTGGAATTGATCTAGAAGCGGATCCTATATCTATAAGACCTTCGTTTTCTCCAGTACCCAGTTGGGAACTCTTAACAGCAAACTTTGACATACACCACACTGATTTAAAGAAAGAAGATAATATCAACTTATTGGCGAGTCGAGTTAAATGTCATATTGAACACTTTTATCCCAATCACTTAAATATCTACACAGATTGCTCATTGATTGAGAAAATAGCAGGTTCTGCGTTTCTAATACCAGCTCTTAAAACAGAGAAATCTTTCCATATAGGACCCAACAAATCAATATTTACAGCTGAACTCTTTGCAATACTGATGGCTTTGAATTACTTAGTAAATTATCCTCGAAATATATCACAGATCCTTTTCTGCGTTGATTCTAAATCAGTGCTTCAGGCTCTTGAATTAATGAAATTAGACACTAGATCTGAAATGGTAATAGAAATTAGCCATTTAATTCATTTCTTATCCTTAAGAGGAACTGATCTTACTTTTTGTTGGATACCATCTCATTGTTCGTTTCATCATAACGATGTGGTTGACAGGGCTCCCAAATGAGGAGCTAAGTGTTCACCAGAATCAAACAACATAAAGCTTTCACCCTCTTTAAATGAATCTTGTAATTTAGTGGACGCCTATGTTTGGAAACTGTTTCAAGATAATCAGAAAAAGTACAATACTAATAGCATGGATTTTAAAATCAGCAAAATCAGTAAACAGTCTACTACAAACAGATCTATACAGTCCCGTATGTATAGGTGGAAACTCGATGCATTCAAAACAAAGTACACCAGAAATATTGCCTGTCTTTGTGGACAGAAAATAACGACCAGTCATTTACTTTCTTGCATTAGTATAAAGCGATACATTCCGATACTTTCTACTCACACAATTTCCGCTTGTTTTGTTTTGTTTTGTTGGATACGCGCTTATATTGGTTTTCTTGTTCTTCTGGTTCCTGTTTGCTTGGGCGCGGGCAGTCACACTTGTTTTGGATATTTGAATCATCATTATTGACATACAAATTTTTCGTTAGCCTATCTAAAAGTCCAATAGTTCAATATTTATAATTCGTTCATCTTCCTGTTCATAGTTACAGTTAGCTAGTTTATTGTTATATTTGTTGTAGTATGCTACTTTATTTGTTATGTTTATGCTTCTCTCCGACATTTGCATTGTCCTTGCTTCTTACTTGTTTTTCACATGGTTTCAGCACGAATATGTTTTTGATGCTCGAGTGGGCTAAAAAAGTAATATGAATTTAAACTTGAACTTCCTTTTTTTCTTTTTTTAAACTTTTTTTTTTATTTAAAAAAAAACAACAAAAAACAAAAACAACCAAGGTTGACTACGCATAAACACCTGCATTTACCCTTCCTATTTCTACTCCCCTTCCCAACATCGCTCTTTTTTTTTTTTTTTTTTTTCATTTGTTCATTTATATATTTATTTTGTTATATTTTTTATTCATCATTTATTTATCATTATTATCATTGTTATCAGTTATTATGTTTTATTTATTTATTTTTTTTTGTTGTTGTTTTTTTTCTTTTTTTTTCTTTGTCTAAAATCACTTAAGTGAACAGACATTAAACCAATGACCACCACACACACAATCTCTCCACATTTGTGAAATTTTCCCTCACCTCCACACACACACACGCACACACACACACACACACACACACACTCTCTCTCTCTCTCTCTCTCCTCCACCATTTGCGAAATTTTCCCTCCCCTCCTCCAATCGCCTTTCTCTCCACCTACACCCTCACCACCTTCTCTCCACCTTTTTTTTTTAAGGTCTAAAATCACTTCAGTGAATAGACATTAGCCCTTTGACTGCCACACCCTATTCACTGACTGCAGAAACTTAACCCTTTAAGTTCCTCACCCTGTCCACCAGCTTCTTGCAAGAAGCTGGTGGAAAGGGTGAAGGAATCAAAATGTTATGTTTTTGCTCTGCTAGCATGGCTGATATTGCAGGATGCTGGTAAAGAGAGTGCGGGAGTCAAAGGGTTAAACTAACGACGACCACCACAATCTCTCTGAATGATAGAAAAAAGAACACCTGTACAGACACACGCATAACCCACAGTATGCTACACATTTTTGGCATTGTGTAATTCAAATTTGTTAATTCTAAAAGCGTGCATGTGTTCTATAGCAGTAAGGTTTCATTGCGGCGACCCCTCTCAAAGTCAGTTTGACCCAGACATGTGAACGCTACATGTGTGTGTGTGTGTGTGTCGGTATCTGTGGTGCGTGAGTGTCAACATGTGTGTCCACTGCCAGCATATACGAAAGCATACAAAAATGTGTTTGGTAATAAAATCACTGTGTCAATGCTTTCTCTATGGACACAAAATGACATTAAAAAGGCTTAAAATTTAAACATGGATTTCACTATGATGATTAAACATCTCACTGAAGCTCGTCCAACGTCACCAAATGTGTATCATACATTGTTATGTTTTTCTAGTTGTACATTGTTTAACCCTTCGACTCCCGCACCCTATCCACCAGCTGCAAAAACTTAACTTCTTGACCTTCTCAGGAAGCTGGTGGATAGGTTGAGGGAATCAAAACATTAAGTTTTTGCTTTGCTATTATTGATGATGATGCAGGATGCCAATGGATAGGATGCGGGAGACAAAGGGTTAAGTTTTTGCTTTGCTATTATTGATGATGATGCAGGATGCCAATGGATAGGATGAGGGAGTCAAAGGGTTAAGTTTTTGCTTTGCTATTATTGATGATGATGCAGGATGCCAATGGATAGGATGAGGGAGTCAAAGAGTTAAGTTTTTGCTTTGCTATTATTGATGATGATGCAGGATGCCATTGGATAGGATGAGGGAGTCAAAGGGTTAAAATGAGCGACAACACATCGAACATTGCTATCAACACCACTACCAGTCTTATAAAAGAAATAAATTCTGGTGCTTGGATAATGGGGCATTTTTTTTTTATCTGTTCACCCTTCCAGAAAAGGCTATATTATGTTGCAAAACTATATATTCACAATGTGGTGTCTTCTTCTTCTGTTGTGTGGCCACAATCAACACTTTGATTATTTTGCCACATAGGGGGGTTCCACGAACCGGCTGCCTGACTTTATAAAAAAAAAAAAAAAAAAAAAAAAAAAAATTGCTCCTCACATTCACACACTCCCTGCCCACTAACTGGATCAGAGGGGACGAGAAGTGATGGGTAGGCATCCTAATGATGACGACCCCTGGCACCCCCCGCCGCAGCGGCCTCCTACCAGCACACCCCCTACCCACTACCTACCTAACCAAGCACTCTCACATTCATACAGGACAGTTTGGGTTTGTGTTTGTTTGAGCTTACTCCTGAAGTTTCGCAGTAGCGAGACTGTCAAGAGTGTCAGCATTGAGGTGGGAGGTGACTCTGTTTTTGAAACTGTCAGGGGAGTCTGCCTCTACAAAATGTGCTGGGAGTTCATCCCACTCACGGATGGCTCGGGGTAAGAATGAGAAGAGTCTGTATTGCTGTTTGTGGTCTGAAAGGTGTTTAAACTGCTGGCCATGTGATCTTCTGTCTCTTACTATGGGTTTTTCCAGGACACTTTTGTTGACCTGCACCATGTTATTGTGGATTTTGTACAACATGGTGACCCTTGACGTCGCTTCTGAAGAGACGGCCACTTGAGTTTTTCAAGCATTTCTGTTACGCTTGCATGCCGATGGTAATGGTTCAGGACGAATCTAGCTGCCCTTCGCTGGATGTTTTCCATTTTCTTGATATAGCCTATCTTGTGGGGGTCCCATACTGAGCTGGAGTACTCTAACAGAGCTCTAACGAAGGTTAGGTACGCCTTTTCTCTCAGCTCGTTGGAAGCAACTTTCAGATTACGTCTCAAGAATCCGAGGGTTTTGCTTGCTTTCTTTGTGATAGTGTCAATGTGTTCTGCCCATTCTAGATCTGTCCTCAAAATAACCCCTAGGTACGACACTGATTGTACTGTTGCTAGAGTGTGTCTGTGTATCTGGTATTTGTTGCTGATGGTGTTTATACAGATGGTCTTGCATATAATCATTTGAAGAACATACTAGGAAATAAATAGGGGTCTACACAGATAACCAGATAGTCAAACAAGGAAATAAATAGGGGCCTACACAGATAACCAGATAGTCAAACAAGGAAATAAATAGGGGTCTACACAGATAACCAGATAGTCAAACAAGGAAATAAATAGGGGTCTACACAGATAACCAGATAGTCAAACAAGGAAATAAATAGGGGCCTACACAGATAACCAGATAGTCAAACAAGGAAATAAATAGGGGCCTACACAGATAACCAGATAGTCAAACAAGGAAATAAATAGGGGTCTACACAGATAACCAGATAGTCAAACAAGGAAATAAATAGGGGCCTACACAGATAACCAGATAGTCAAACAAGGAAATAAATAGGGGCCTACACAGACAACCAGATAGTCAAACAAGGAAATAAACAGAGGCCTACACAGACAACCAGATAGTCAAACAAGGAAATAAATAGGGGCCTACACAGACAACCAGATAGTCAAACAAGGAAATAAACAGAGGCCTACACAGACAACCAGATAGTCAAACAAGGAAATAAATAGGGGCCTACACAGATAACCAGATAGTCAAACAAGGAAATAAATAGGGGCCTACACAGACAACCAGATAGTCAAACAAGGAAATAAATAGGGGCCTACACAGATAACCAGATAGTCAAACAAGGAAATAAATAGGGGCCTACACAGATAACCAGATAGTCAAACAAGGAAATAAATAGGGGCCTACACAGACAACCAGATAGTCAAACAAGGAAATAAATAGGAGCCTACACAGATAACCAGATAGTCAAACAAGGAAATAAATAGGGGCCTACACAGACAACCAGATAGTCAAACAAGGAAATAAATAGGGGCCTACACAGATAACCAGATAGTCAAACAAGAAAAATAGGGGCCTACACAAAACCAGATAGTCAAACAAGGAAATAAATAGGGTCTACACAGATAACCAGATAGTCAAACAAGAATAAATAGGGTCTACACAGATAACCAGATAGTCAAACAAGGAAATAAATAGGGGCTACACAGATAACCAGATAGTCAAACAAGGAAATAAATAGGGGCTACACAGATAACCAGATAGTCAAACAAGGAAATAAATAGGGGCCTACACAGACAACCAGATAGTCAAACAAGGAAATAAATAGGGGCCTACACAGATAACCAGATAGTCAAACAAGGAAATAAATAGGGCCTACACAGAAACAGATAGTAAACAAGGAATATAGTCTACAATACAAAGTAACAGGAAATAAATAGGGGCCTACACAGATAACCAGATAGTCAAACAAAGAAATAAATAGGGGCCTACACAGATAACCAGATAGTCAAACAAAGAAATAAATAGGGGCCTCACAGACAACCAGTGTAAACAAGGAATAAATGGGCCTAACGATACAGATATCAAACAGTTTTGATAAGTTTGTAAAATTGTGATTTCCCACACACCATGTCACAGAGTGCACTGAAGATAATAAACAACTTATATCAGCAAAGAACAACTGGTTCATTCTTCTCTACATATAATGTGCACATCAATAATAAAACATTTATCACATAACAGCAGCAATAACATCAACAACAAAAACAACAACAGCAGCAACAATAGCATAACAGCAACAACAACACTACCAACAACACCACCATGACAGAAGTTAATACAAACTCAACACAATGCGGACACATATTTTGGTTTCGAAACAGGACACAACTCGATGTATGAGGGCCACACATGAACCACACTAAGGTACAAACTCATCCAGACATAAGAAAATTGACACCTGCACCATTAAAAGCTTGCATGAACATTGTTTTTGTCTTGAGGTGGCAATTGAATTACATCATCATACTGCTACAAACACTAATAAAATGAAAAAGTGTTTCACATCAATAGAGACTACTTGTACAAAATTAGTCAGAACAAAAAAATCATCTTATTATCTGCTCCTACAATCAATGTAACGAGAAGAATGGCAGAATGGTCGGGGTTCCAGGGTTCGTTTCCGTACAGGCCTCAACTTTTTTCCTCAGTTTGACCACAAAATCAAATTAACTGAACATCTAATCCTTCGGAAGGGGATGAAAAATGAGATGGACCCAAGTGCCTTCTGGCCTGCACACACTTAACCCTTTGACTCCCGCACCCTGTCCACCAGCGTCCTGCATTGCCAACCATGCTAGCAAAGGAAAGACTCCACCCTTTGACTTCCTCACCCTATCCACCAGCAACCTGCAGGAAGCTGGTGGATAGGGTGAGGAAGTCAAAGGATTCAGTTTTTGCGGTTGGGGTATAGGGTGCGGGAGTCAAAGGGTTAAGATCCCATGGCAGTTGAAAGTTGTGGACAGCAGGGCATGCACCCGGCTGACCTGGTATAAAAATATTGGAGAGGTAAGTTCACTACCAAGGTCCTTCCCTTAAAGACCAATTAGGCTTTTTGAAATACTGAAGTCTTGGTAAAAAAAAAAAAAGTTGTGGTACTGCACTGCAGCGATGCATTTTCAATGGGGTGAGTAGCCCAAGTGTCACATGGTATCCATTATGATAACTGCCATGGGATCTTAAGTGTGTGCAGACCAGAAGGCGCATGGGTCCATCTCGTTTTTCATCCCGGATGAGCCCCAAAGTAGGGCCTCAGGATCTGGCCACCTCATGGCTTTATGTACAGGCTGAAGGCTTGTGCCATAATCACCATACACATGGCACCTCTGACGTTAGTGCATATGGAATTCGTTCCGAGTGCAGAGACGTCATCTTGAGAAACTGAAGCTGAAACTGAAACCATTATGACAAAAGGAAATGAATATGAATATGAATATGAATATGAATTTGAAAATGAATACTGATCAACCGAAACAACAACAAAAAAACAAACAGACAAAAAAAACCCCAGTCTGAAACGCCATGTCATGCCACCAAAACGATGCCCAACAACAATCTCAGAGGCTAGAACAGTCCTAAGGT
>JAPXFY010000032.1:4410977-4493477 GCA_030674185.1 Monoplex corrugatus | reverse complement strand
GAAGGTCTACTGTATCATCATCATCATCAGGTGCCCTGCCGCATGGCGTTGGCGACCATGGACTTCCAACCATCTCTATCTCTCGTTGCCCCCAGCATCTCTCCCACCCTCTTCATCCCCAGTCACTCTGCAAGTCCGTCCAACATTCTCTCCCTGGGTCTACCTGGTGCTCTCTTTCCCTCCAGTTTTCCCGTTGTGACCAGGTGCTCCAAATCCCCCTTCCTCACAAAATGGCCTATAAATGTTGCTTGTCTTTTCCTAATCTTTCTTATGAGTGATCTATTTGTGTCTGCCTCCATCAAGACTGTCTCGTTTGTTTTCTTTGCTGTCCATGGAACTCTCAACATTCTTCTGAGAAACCACATCTCGGCTGCCTCGATCCTGCTCTGGCTTTGCTTGCTGACTGTCCACGCCTCGCATCCGTAAAACAGTACTACTGTATTATATAGTATACATCCAGCAAAAACTGGTGCACTTATAAAAAGAGAAAGTTTTGTCAGTTGCACAGATTGCAGAATGACACAGATCATACAAGTACAGTCTCTGAGTCTGTGTATTAAATAGTGTAAGGTGGTCTTTGTCGATTGTATGCATAGCCATATGCCTGGTGCGTGAGTCAAGACTCGAATTGTCAAGATTTTGTGCCGTATACATACTGTAATTATTACTATAATTATCATTAATTATTACAGTAGTAGATGTGGTTCTGTCAGTCAACACATATAGTCAAATGGGTAAACGTCAGACTCAGAAGGTGAAAGGTGATTTTTCTGATTTCCTAAATCAACATGTATGCACACTTGTCAGAACCTAAGCCATCATTGTGTGTATGATCTATAGGCATGTACTGATGTAGACTATCAAACATGCAAGCTAAAGATCCTGTTAGTTAGTCATGTCAATGGTTCGCTTATAAACAGTTACAAGAAAACACCCAGCATGGACACCTACCAAAGACGGAACATGCACTGTACAGCAACATCACCTGTACAGTGTGGGCAAATCAATGAGTACACACGGATCTGAGAAAACCTGGAATACTTTAAAAAAAAAAATCTGGTGTCAGAGCAAGTTTCATTGGTTTACTTTCCCTACTACCCTAGACTTGCATTTCAACTCAAATCCTTGCAAGAACCTCAAGAAGTCTGCCAGATCTGGGTGGAATATATACAGATTTTTCCAAGTGCGATGTATCCCAGTGAATTCATAAACAAACTCCAATGAATCCCAATGAAGTTTTAAACAAACTCCAAACTTGATTTCTAAGTGTTGGATTGAAGTAGGCCTATTTGTTGAAATTATATATTATGATATAGCCTACAATCAATTAATAGTAGTCTAAAATCATATCATAATCAATAGTTACAATATTAATATAGAGCTCCAAGTAGACCTTAAGGGAAAAGATGAGTTTTGTAGAGTAGGTGGCGACAAAAAGGGTAAGATAGATCTAGATACACTTTCAGCGACAAAAGAGATTCATCATGTGGAGGGCCATGATCTGATGATGATCGCCAACGCCATGCGGCAAGGTGCGTGAATGATGATGATGAATATTAGCGTTCCTGAACAAAGGTAAAAAAATAACACTTTAGTCATTACAATCATATATGTAATTTTCCTTTTAAAACAAGCAATGCAATCACCATCGAGGAAAACGGACACACTGGTACACTAACACACATGATCTGGGCAGAAATCTCCATCAAAGGAGCAAAAAAGCTGTATGTATGTGCATATTACAGATCCCAAACTGACAACAAATCAGGCCTATTCAATGACTTAGAAACTTGTCTTCAGAAACTGCCAAACAATGCTCACATCTGGATTGGAGGTGACTTTAATCTAGCCGCCATCAATTGGAGAACTGGATTGGTACCCAAGTACACACAAGACGGTAAAATCTGTAAGGAACTCCTTCAAGTAGCAACTGACGCACATCTAGAACAAATGATAAACGAACCAACCAGGATTTAACTGAAGACACTGCCACCACTCCTGACATTTTCCTAACGAACAACAGTACCTTAATTAATACTGCAAGAGTCGCAAGATACCCATCTAGAAAAGCACCCAACTTTCAAAAGGCAGATTTCAACAAAATAAAAGAAAAACTGATTGATGCGCGAGACCCTTTCATCCAGGCTTTGAACATGCTAAGCGTTGGTGAACTCTGGAGTAGGTTCAAGTCTCAAATCCATTCCCTCGTGAATGAACACATTCCCTTAAAAAACTATTCGAAACAGATCTACCCATAAACCCTGGATCAGCCCTCACATCAAATCAATGAGAAGAAAGCTTGCCAGGAAATTCAAGAAGAGCAAAACCTCATCTGACCCCTCAGTAAGACAACAATACCTACAGATAAAGAGCAAAGTACAGCATGAACAACGGCGTGCCTACTGGACTTACATCAACAATGTCATTGATCCTCCAAAAAGTGACGACGAGCAGTTGAATGGAAGCAACCAGAAACGATTCTGGAGCTATATCAAGTCTCTCAGACGTGACAGCACAGGGGTATCTCCATTACGAGATAATGGAAAATTATATGTATCCCCAAAAGAAAAGGCCAACATTTTAAACCATCAGTACAAGTCGGTCTTCACGAGAGAAATTGACAGCAACATCCCAACTCCATCGGGAATGCCCTCCCCTGCAATGGCCGAGATCACGATCAAAGAGGAAGGGGTATGCAAATTGCTGAAGAACATCAACCCATATAATTTATAAAGCAGCGGGACCAGATGAGATCCCTGCAAAAGTATCGAAAGAATACGCAAATGAGATCGCGCCCCTGCTTTCCACCATCTCTACTAAATCACTGGCAGATGGATGTGTACCAGATGACTGGAAAAAGGCGAACGTGACGGCAGTATTCAAGAAGGGCAACCATAACTCTGCTGCCAACTACAGACCGGTCTCCCTCACCAGCATCTGCTGTAAGATGCAAGAACACATCATTGCAAGCAACATCATGCGCCATCTGACCAAACATGACATCCTTGACGACTCCCAGCATGGGTTTAGAGCCAGAAGGAGTTGTGAAACCCAACTGCTGACATTATTCCACAATGTCGCCAAAAACCAGGACAGTAAACAACAGACAGATATGGTAATCCTGGACTTTTCCAAAGCCTCTGACAAGGTCCCTCACAAATGCCTCCTCCGTAAGCTGGACCACTATGATTATGGTATACAAGGATCGACGTCGGACTGGATCAAGGCCTTTCTTTCCAACCGCTCCCAGATCGTTATGGTTGACGGCCAAAAATCTGTGCCGGCACCTGTCATCAGCAGAGTCCCACAGGGGACAGTTCTACTCTCTAGGACCCATCCTATTTCTTATCTTCATCAACGATCTGCCTCAGAACATCAATGCCAACATCAGATTGTTCGCTGATGACTGTACAGTCTATGTCGTATTATGTTGTTGTCTCGGCATGCGTCGTTAGGTTGCCTAGGAGTCGATCACTATCCCGGGCTGAATACAGACATCTATTTGCTGATTGGCTAATAATGTAAACCATTATTCTACATCCCTCCTTTTCAAGTTTGTAAGAAAAACTAGATTTAGGTCTACAAGTCCTGTTCGATCAGTGTATCTACATCTGAACGGTAAACTAATGAATTCAACGTCAACTTTGTTCACCACCAACATTTAAACTGAAACTAATATCATAATCAGTGTGCACTCAAAATCTGAAATTTTACTAAAGGTTGCCTAGGAGTCGATCACTATCCCGGGCTGAATACAGACATCTATTTGCTGATTGGCTAATAATGTAAACCATTATTCTACAGTCTATTCCACCATAAAGACTATCCAAGACTGCAAGATGCTCCAATGGGATCTTAACACACTGTCCCAGTGGGAGCAGCGTTGGGGGATGGACTTTCACCCGGAAAAATGTAATGTCCTGACTTGTTCAACATCAAGAAACCCTATCAACTTCAACTACAAATTAAAAGAACACACTTGCGAACACGCTGACAGCTCGAAATACCTTGGCGTCGACATAAGAAGTGACCTTAACTGGAAAGATCATGTAACGAGAGTCACCAACAAGGCCAACAGCATGGTAGGCTTTCTGAAAAGAAATCTAAAAATATCCAACAAAACCAATGCTTACCTAACCCTTGTACGCCCACACCTGGAGTATTGCTCATCAGTTTGGAACCCGTACAAAGCAGGCCAAAAGACAAAAGATTAAAATGGTGCAAAGAAGAGCAGCACGTTATGTAGGATTATGGTTGGACCAGCAGCGTAACATCCATGCTGCAAGAACTAGGCTGGGAATCCCTTGAATCATGGCGGAACAGGCAAAGGCTAACTTTCATGTAGGCCTATAAGATTGTTAATGGCACTGTGGACATCCTCCCAGACGAATTCCTCAAGAAAGGTCCCACCAAAACAAGATCAAACCACCGATACAAATTTGTTCATCTCAGCTCCTCTTCTGACCCATACAAGTTCAGCTTCTTCCCATCAACCATTCCCGCCTGGCTTTCCCTGCCTGCAAGTGCAACAGCAGCAGAGGCTCCCTCCTTGGTATTATTCAAGAGGGAGCTCAACAAAATCCCAGTTTAGACTCCCCCAACTAGCCTAGCGGTAAATGATGGATAGAGTTGTGCCGGTCCAGGTCTAGGCCTGGGGGTCGCTACGATTACCGGATAAGCCTGTCCAGATGCCAGGTTGCGCTGGTTGGGTCCCCCCTCCCCTCCGCCCCCCCCCCCTTTTTTTTTTTCCTGCCGCAACACGCTGCCCCGGAGCTGAACTCAGGAGTAAGCGTTGGGGTTTTGAGGCCACCTTAGATCCCCCTCCATCCTTTTGTTGTCCCAAACAGACCTATTTTTAAGTTTTATCCTACGCCTCTGCGCACACATGTCAACGATAGTCAAGAATGACGGCTGACCTTGCTTATTGAAGATTGAAGACACACCTGCAGATACTTTTCGTGTACACTTTAGGCCTATAGTCCGACACGAAACACATTCAACTTCCTGTGTTGTAGTCAACATCCGGGAATGTTCAAATCTGATCACGTGATTTGTGTTTGTGTTCGGCCATCTTGGTGGGGGTATAGTCGAGAGTGTGAGCGAGCCTAGCGCAAATAGCGGCAGGAGTTTCATTTCATGCGCATTTTATCTGAACGTAAGAACTGTATAACTAAAGACAGTATTTCATATTGTTTTGTGAATCACTAGTGCTGTATTAAAATCAATTTTAGTCTTCACATCTGGCATGGTAGCCTCGTTCTTGCATTCCATAGAAGTCAACTGGTCCAGCAGACGGGTTAATAATATTAGGTTAATCCCCGTTTTCTGCTACACAAAGTTTTCTAGATTCAAACTCATACACCAAGGAAGTTTGGAAGGGTGGGGGAGAGAATAGTCCTTCACAGTGTATTGTTTGTTCGTCATTCTTTGTTGCAAATGGTTCGATATTTCGGGTCGAGTAGGAAAAGTGGGCATGAGAAAAAGTTTGCATTGCATGATTGCAATCATCAAAAGTAATGACAACACGTTACACACGCGTATGATGTGTAACTAAGACAACTAAACCTGTAACTTCACTTTTAATAACTACATAGCTAAATGCGAGTAATTTACACGGTAACCAGAACTGCCAGCTGACGATGGACTAAGGCTGACGTGAAGAATAAGAGCAAAAACAGACGATCCGATTGTCGTCTGCTGCACTTCTAAGATTCCAGAAACATCTATCATTCTATGATCTAGCGGTGACTTGGTAGTTGGTATGATCACTGTACCAAGACACAGACAAGGAGGCCCTATGACAAAAAAAGCCCTAGTGTAGTAGGCCTAGCCTATATGTAGTGTACTCCAAAGTGATCGTTTTGCATTATTAAAGTAGGGTGTTGATTTTCATCATAGGCTGTTTAAAAAGAGCTGCTATTTCATCAGTCCACTACTATCAAAGTTATTTGAAATTTAACCATTTAAAAACAGAACTAGAATAAAAGAAAGGAGAGGCAAATTTATCCTTTTTGTTTTTTTGTCCTTTTGCATGGGGTTGCTACTTTCAGTTTGTTGAAATTGCCAACTTTGAGAGCCCATAGCATTTATAAGCCAGAATGAACGAAGTTTAAAAGACAAGGCCAGTTCTTTTATTTAACTTGACTGAGTTTTTATTTTTTCATTTTGTTGCAAGATGATGGTATTTTTTTTTATCATGAATACATTTTTTTAATTGGTTCAATACTGCATTTTTTTCACATTCTTATAAATTTGTTAATTGAATGTTTCAGGTCCAGTAAAACGTGCAAGTGTGTGATGCATGCATACATAAACAACATACACGTGATGTTTGTGTCACACTGTGTGTGTGTGAGGGGTGTGTGTGTGTGTGGTGTGTGTGTGTGTGTGTGTGTGTGTGTGTGTGTGTGTGTGTGTGTGTGTGTGTGTGTGTGTGTGTGTGTGTGTGTGTGTGTGTGTGTGTGAAAATTCTGAATTGACTATCCTTTCCTCTCCCCAAAGAATATTGTATGCAGTGTACAGTGTTTGGCTTAATATGATCACTTATTATTTCATGGTTTGTTTTCTTCCTTGTCAGTTCCTTGAAAGACACCATATGTCAGCCTACATCATATAATACATGTGGAGAGAAATTCTCTTGTGACTTAGTAAAACCAATGAACTTTAAGAATTTGGCAAGTTGTGTCTCTGTGGTTTACAATACATTTTGTACTGGAACTAGTGAAATTTTAAGTGGCCTGCCTTTTGTTGTTGCTGAGTAATGGTAATCTAGAATTAGAGAAGATTTCAGGTGAAAAAATATTTGGCAGCAGACACATTCAGGTCAATAAATCGGTTGATAGTCATATTTTGGAGTTGTATAGGCCTGCAATACAACTTGAACATATTCCATAGGAGACTGAAGAAAGGAATGATGTCCAAAGTAAGTCCGCTGTATCAGCGTATGGGGGTGGTGGGTGGGGGTGGGCTGGCAGAACACTAGCAGCATCTGCGAAGAATCTGTACAGAACAAATGACTCACACTGCAAGTAGACATTCTTGCTATGAATAATGATCTCTGTTCCAAACAAACAAGGCTTTGGAGTTTGTTCAAGAGGGATTCATCACACTTGGGCAATTCCATACGCACTCTGCCCTAATCTGCCAGCAATTCCTTGGCAGACTCCCTGAACCTGTGCAAAACCCTATGTACTGGCAAGGTTTTGAAACAAACGACAAAGAAAGAAAGAAACCAACCAACCAACCAACCAACCACAAGCAAGCAAGCAAGCAACCACCGCCCAACTACCCAACCAAGACAAAAGTTTGCTGGCCTGACGCAAGGGTACCAAAGCCTTGTGTGGTCACATATAAAAAAGCATGTGAATGTCGCAGAATGACCTGGGGAGATGGGGGGTTCACCACTGCAGTAGATTCATTTGTGCCTATTATGGAACTTCTGGAAATGGAGACATTATTTTGAGAAATCTGACTGTTCAGCTGTGGTGGCCAGTGGATTGACTTTGTCAAAGGAAGGTTTCGATGGCGGTGATCCACACTCATCCCAAGGAGTGGCTTGGTATTGTGCAGACTTTGGCATCGCATTGGGTAGCTTTTGAATTGGAACGAGTTCTGCAATTAAGAATATGAGCAGTTTCTTTCTTGTATACATGTCCATTTATAAATCAGATTGGCAGTCTTGCAAGCAGATAAATGTACAGTGCAGTAACTATTATATATATATATATACCTCCTTTCTAGCATTTTGTTTTATTTTTGTTTATTTTTATTTTATTTTATTTTATTTTATTTTTTTTACACGTTTTGACATGTCACAGTACATGTCACACTGGTCATGAGTAGATCATAGATGTAGAACTGTCACAGATGTAAAATTGTTACATGTTGCAATGATTCACATTTTCTGAACCTCCAATAGGACACATGTGTCCTAGACAGAGAAAATTAATAGGACACAGTGTCCTGGCTATGAAAAAACAATAGGACACCATTTTTTCGCAAAAAAACAAGTGTTTATTTAAAATAAGTCCAGTAATGCAGAACTCTGATATACCATAAAGCATTTGCCACAAAAATTACTAATTTTTTGTAATTACATCTTAAACAACACACAAATGAAATAATCAACAAACAGTTATTGTAAGTTAATACTGAAGTCGCACCTTGCTTCAAAATCGGTAAAAAAAAACCCAACCCAAAACAACACTTGGCACAATCTGGCAATCACATTTGAACATAGTGATACTGAACAGTGAATGAATTTTAATAACGAAAACTAAGTAGCATCTTGCTATAAAATAAGATCTGACTAGAAAACTTGGCACATTCTGGCAATTTTGAATAATATCTGTTAAGTCTTAAACAACACAAAAAAATGGAATATTCAAGCAGTTATTGTAAGTTAATACTGAAGTCGCACCTTGCTTCAAAATCAGTAAAAACAAAAACAAAACAACACTTGGCACAATCTGGCAATCACATTTGAACATAGTGATACTGAACAGTGTGTGAATTTTAAGTAGCATCTTGCTATAAAATAAGATCTGACTGAGAAAACTTGGCACATTCTGGCAATTACATCTGAACATGCCAAATCATTGCTACACAACACGCAAAGAGCTACCCCAACATGCTCACACTTATTCCCATTCCAGGATTCAGGGCCCAAAACCACAACTTGATGCCACAACCGCTTGAGTGTGGAGACTCAGGATTGTTAGTTCTTTGGCCCAGTCTCACAGGCAGTGGAGGGTCTGAAGATGTGCCTCTTCTTTTCGCTTGCCCATTTGCGAACAACTTCAGAGAGAAACTGTTGTTCTCTCTGTTTGGGCCCCTCCAACTTCACCTTGAGGAGACAATCCTGAGTCTCCACACTCAAACGGTTTCTCTTTGAGGTCAAGATGTTGTTTTGAGCACTGAAACCCCGCTCAACATCTGCTGTCTGGACTGGCAAGACCATGTAGATCTGAGCCAGTTTGAGCATGTTGGGGTAGCTCTCTGCGTGATGTGTAGCAATGATCTGCCACAGAACGTCCGTCCTGTCTCTGGGGTATATGTTCTGTACCACCTTGTCTTTCAGTTCTTTCCACTTGGCTGTTCGGATAAGTCCCCGATAACGTGCGAAGCTAAAAATAGCACACTCGCGGAGCGCTGGGCGATGGCTGACACTGTGATAGGCTGTCCACTGTCACTGTGTCAGCGGGCGTGTCAGTGACTACAAGGGCCTTGCACAGCCAGCGCTGCCGTTCAACGCGCTCGATAAAACACACTTGGCGTGTCCGCGACATCCATGTAATAATCGGACACGGGTCCGCTTGGATAGCATATCAATCGGACAGCGGGTCCGCTCAGAAGCAAAACAATCGGTCATTTCAAATTTCAATCGGTCAATGTCCGGAGTCCGAGGGAAATGTGAAACACTGATGTTGAAAAAAAAAATCCCTGGTGGTGAGTGCATGGTGCCAGTGATGTTTTCACATTTTTGACGCCTTACTTTTGGTTTGTGAGAGCACATACACCTGAATTAGTAAAAATGACATGATGTATGCTAATTGATTTTATTTTGCTTTTCAGGATATCCAGTGAGAAATACTTAAACTGCACAAAATGGCAGATACTATGAATTTTGGTCCTGAGTGGTAAGAATATTGCATATAATTTTTATGAGGATGCATATGTATATATATGTATTGTGTTTATCTGTGTTATTAGACTGCATAATTATTGTATTCAGTAAGCACACTGATGTTTATTAGGTTTTGAGGAAAGGACTTGGAAACTGTGTTTGATAAGGTACACTGAATTGAACCGAAGTTCAGAATAAAATATTTTGTGAAGCAGGCTAGCTAAATTTTGTTTGAAAAAAAAAAGAGGGGGGGGGGGGGGAATATTTGAATTTAAAGTGAATTTGAAACCATGTCTTAGTGTGTAGTAATGCAATAGAGCTGCTGATGGAAGTGATGTAAAGTATGATTAATAGTATGGATAACAATGATATAAATTATGAATAATGGTAGTGATGTTGATACCAACAGTACTTATGTTATTAATAATAACAACAAATATTTGCAGGAATTATGATTGATGATAACAATGTTAACAACAATACTAATATTACTACTAATAATAGCATAATAATGATGTGTTGATAACAACAATACTCATAACAGCAGATATTTGCAGGCATGATGATTGACGATAATGATGTGTTGATAAAATGATAAGTTGATAACAACAAAATTAATGTTAGTAATAATGATAAATATTTGCAGGCATTGTGATCGATGATAATATGTTGATAACAACAGTACTAATGTTAGTGCTAATAACAACAAATATTTGCAGGCTACGTAATCTGTCTGATGGCAACCAGCCCGTAGCACCAAGCCAGTGCCCATTGGCAACGTGAAGCTAGCAGATCATCGCTATGGGCGTGAAGAAATGCTGGCATACAATACTAATTGTGAACCGCCTCCTGAACTACGGAAGCACCATCATGTATTTGTTGAAGAGGCGCTGAAACCTATTTCCTTGCAGCCCTTGTCCGATGATGAACAGGTGTGTTTGTGTTGTGTTGTGTGTGTGTGTGTGTGTGTGTGTGTGTGTGTGTGTGTGTGTGTGTGTGTGTGTGTGTGTCTGTGTGTGTCTGTGTGTGTGTGTGTCTGTGTGTCTGTGTGTGCATGTTTGTGTATGTATGTTGTATGTATGTTGTATGTGTGTGTGCCATGCATATATGTGTGTGTGTGTGTGTATGTGTGCGGTGTGTGTAGTGTGTGTGTGTCTGTGTGTGATGTGTGTGTGTGTGCGTATGTATGTGTTTGTGTGTGTGTGTGTATCTGTGTGTGCATGTTTGTGTATATTGTATGTATGTGTGTGTGTGTGTGTGTTGTATGTATGTGCCGCGCATGTGTGTGTATGTGTGCGTGTGCGTGCGTGTGTGTGTGTGTGTGTGTGTGTGTGTGTGTGTGTGTGTGTGTGTGTGTGTGTGTGTGTGTGTGTGTGTTGTTGTGTTTGTGTGTATCTGTGTGTGCATGTTTGTGTTTGTATATTGTATGTGTGTGTGTGTGTGTGCTGTGCATGTGTATGTGTGTGTGTGTATGTGCGTGTGTGTGTGTATACATGTGTGTGTGTGTGTTATTTGTGTGTTGTATACATGTGTGTGTATATATGTGTGAGTGAACTTTTGTGCCCACGTGCGAGTGTATTTGTATACAGTGTGTATTTACATGCACATGCATGTGAGTGTGTGTGTGTGTGTGTGTGTGTGTGTGTGTGTGTGTGTGTGTGTGTGTGTGTGTGTGTGTGTGGAGTGCGAGTGAACTTGCATGCCTGTATTTGTGCGTGTTTATACAGTGTGTTGTGTGTGTTTGGAGTTTGAGTGAACTTGCATGCCTATATGTGTGCGTGTTTGTGTATGTACAGTGTGTATGAGCGTGCTCACACAATGCTTTACTATGCATACATGCACACAATGCACACACACAGGTGCCATGTATACCACACACAAACACGCACATATGCACATGCACATGCACTGTTTGAACTCTTTCACACACCCTAACACACACATGAATGCACGTACGCACACGCACGCACACACACATACACGCACACACACACACACATGCTCACACTCACACACACACACACACACACACACACACACACACACACACACACACACACACACACACACACACCTCTCTCCTCTCCTCTCTTCTCTCTCTCTCACACACACACACAACACACACACATTCACACACACTCTCTCGTCTCTCTCACTGTGCAGAATGGGATTATAACATTGGTGGAACTTTCCACCTGCACACACACACACACACACACACACACACACACACACACACACACACACACACACACACACACACACACACACTCACTCACTCACTCACTCACTCACACACTCACTCCTCACTTCACTCACTCACTCCTCTCCTCTCTCTCTCTCTCTCTCTCACACACACACACACACACCACACACACACACACACACACACACACACACACACACACACACACTCTCTCTCTCTCTCTCTCTCACATTCACACACACTCTCTCTCTTGTCTCTCTCACTGTGCAGAATGGGATTATAACATTGGTGGAACTTTCCCCCTGTCCACACACACACACACACACACGCAACACAGACACGCGCACATGCACACACACACACACACACACACACACACACACACACACACACACACACACACACACACACACACACACACACACACACACCACACACACACACACACACACACACACACACACACACACAACTCTCTCTCTCTCTCTCTCTCTCCCCCCCCCTCCCCTCTCTCTCTCCTTCTCTCTGTCACTGTGCTCACAGAATGGGATTATAACACTGATGGGATATTTTCCCCTGTCCTGACAGAGACTGATGGCACAAGGCGTTAACAGTCAAATTGTGCTGCGGCCAGGCAGGGGCACACAGGTGGCGTCGCGAGGCGGCAGGTCAGGCATGAATGTTGATCGAGGAAGATCCAGAGGTACTTGAGATTTTTTTGTTTTTTGTTTGTTTGTGGTGGTGATGTTAATGTGATGGTGATGATTGTGTGGGGGTGTGGTAATGTGGTGATGTGGTGATGTTAATGTGATGGTGATGATTGTGTGGGGGTGGTGGTAATGTGGTGATGTGGTGGTGATGTTAATGTGATGGTGATGATTCGTGTGGTGATGATTGATAGTTGGGGGTGGTGGTGATGTGGTGGTGGTGATGTTAATGTGATGGTGATGATTGTGTGGGGGTGGTGGTAATGTGGTGATGTGGTGATGTTAATGTGATGGTGATGATTGTGTGGGGGTGGTGGTAATGTGGTGATGTGGTGGTGATGTTAATGTGATGGTGATGATTCGTGTGGTGATGATTGATAGTGTGGGGGTGGTGGTGATGTGGTGGTGGTGATGATTCGTGTGGTGATGATTGTGTGGGGGTGGTGATAATGTGATGGTGGTGGTGGTGATGTTAATGTGATGGTGATGATTCGTGTGGTGATGATTAATAGTGTGGGGGTGGTGGTAATGTGATGTGGTGGTGGTGATGTTAATGTGATGGTGATGATTCGTGTGGTGATGATTAATAGTGTGGGGGTGATGGTAATGTGGTGATGTGGTGGTGGTGATATTAATGTGATGGTGATGATTCGTGTGGTGATGATTAATAGTGTGGGGGTGGTGGTAATGTGGTGGTGGTGATGTTAATGTGATGGTGATGATTGTGTGGGGGTGGTGGTAATGTGGTGATGTTAATGTGATGGTGATGATTGTGTGGGGTGGTGGTAATGTGGTGATGTGGTGGTGATGTTAATGTGATGGTGATGATTCGTGTGGTGATGATTGATAGTGTGGGGGTGGTGGTGATGTGGTGGTGGTGATGATTCGTGTGGTGATGATTGTGGGGGTGGTGATAATGTGATGTGGTGGTGGTGATGTTAATGTGATGGTGATGATTCGTGTGGTGATGATTAATAGTGTGGGGGTGGTGGTAATGTGATGTGGTGGTGGTGATGTTAATGTGATGGTGATGATTCGTGTGGTGATGATTAATAGTGTGGGGGTGATGGTAATGGGGTGATGTGGTGGTGGTGATGTTAATGTGATGGTGATGATTCGTGTGGTGATGATTAATAGTGTGGGGGTGGTGGTAATGTGGTGGGGTGGTGATGTTAATGTGATGGTGATGATTGTGTGGTGGGTGGTGGTAATGTGGTGTAATGTGGTGATGTTAATGTGATGGTGATGATTGTGTGGGGGTGGTGGTAATGTGGTGATGTGGTGGTGATGTTAATGTGATGGTGATGATTCGTGTGGTGATGATTGATAGTGTGGGGGTGGTGGTGATGTGGTGGTGGTGATGATTCGTGTGATGATTGATTGTGTGGGGTGGTGGTAATGTGATGTGGTGGTGGTGATGTTAATGTGATGGTGATGATTCGTGTGGTGATGATTGTGTGGGAATGGTGATGTTATGGTGATGATTAATAGTGTGGGGTGGGGGTAATGTGAGTGATTGGTGGTGGTGATGTTAATGTGATGGTGATGATTTGTGTGGTGATGATTGTGTGGTGGTGGTGATGATGTTAATGTAATGGTGATGATTCGTGTGGTGATGATTAATAGTGTGGGGGTGGTGGTAATGTGGTGGTGATGATGTTAATGGGATGGTGATGATTGTGTGGTGGTGGTGGTAATGTGGTGGAGATGTGGCTAGTAATGTAGTGATGGTAATGTGGTTGTGATGATAATGTGGTAGAGGGGATGATAATGATGTGGTGGTGATGATAATGTGATGCTGGTGATAATGTGGTGTTGATAATGTGGTGGTGATGATGACAATGTGGACAGAGTGCTGGATGATGACAGTGGTGTGACAGAGTGCTGGATGATGACACAGTGGTGGTGGTGGTAATGTGGTTGTGGTGGTGATAATCTGGTGCTGGTGATGATAATCTGGTGGTTGTGAGAATGTATTTGTGGTGATGATAATGCAGTGTTAGGGATGATAATGTGATGATAATGTGGTGGTGGTGATAATGTAGTGGTGATGATAATGTGGATGATAATGTAGTGGTGATGGTAATGTGGATGATAATGTGGTGATGATGATGATGATAATGTGGTGGTGATGATAATGTGGTGATGATGGTGGTAATGTGATAATGATAATGTGGTGGTGATAAAGATAATGTGGTGGTGATGAAGATAATGTGATGATGATGGTGGTAATGTGATGATGATAATGTGGTGGTGATAAAGATAATGTGATGATGATGGTGGTAATGTGATGATGATAATGTGGTGGTGATAAAGATAATGTGATGATAGGTGGTAATGTGATGATGATAATGTGGTGATGATAAAGATAATGTGATGATGGTGGTAATGTGATGATGATAATGTGGTGATGATGATAATGTGGTGATGATGGTGGTAATGTGATGATGATAATGTGGTGGTGATAAAGATAATGTGGTGGTGATAAAGATAATGTGGTGGTGATAAAGATAATGTGGTGGTGATAAAGATAATGTGATAAAGATAATGTGATGATGGTGGTAATGTGATGATGATAATGTGGTGGTGATAAAGATAATGTGGTGGTGGGAAAGATAATGTGGTGGTGATGAAGTTAATGTGGTGGTGATGAAGATAATGTGGTGGTGGTGATAATGTGGTGGCTCTAAGCAACTAGGTTGTCGTGTCTGTAGTAGATGAACCAAGATTAAGGCAAATGAGAATGTGTGTGCCATGTTCTGCAGGAGGCCGAGGCCGGGGGGAGGCATTCAGCAGAGGAGGCATGGAAAACGGAGACATAGGAGGTGGCTTTGGCCGACCCCGTGGCCCCAACAAAGATGGCTGGGAGGAAGTGTGAGTGATGACACAGACTTTAAGTTGTGAAATATGACACTGAGCTGCACTCATGCATAAGCAGGCATGCACACATGCATCATAATAGGTATCACAAGTAAGACCAGAACGGTAAAAAGTATATAGCTTAATGGAAAAAAATGTCAAAAGTAGCTCAGTAAAGCAAGAAAAATGTTCAGAAGAATGAACAATGCCAGATGATCTGCACAGTACAGCTTACATAACAGAATTTTACTGTACCAGAGCTGTGTCCTATCTACGCTCTTGTATGGCTTAGTGCTGGACAATGACACAGAGTGGTGTGGACAGAGTGCTGGATGATGACACAGTGTGATGTGGACAGAGTGCTGGACAATGACACAGTGTGATGTGGACAGAGTGCTGGATGATGACACAGTGTGATGTGGACAGAGTGCTGGACAATGACACAGAGTGATGTGGACAGAGTGCTGGATGATGACACAGTGTGATGTGGACAGAGTGCTGGACGATGACACAGTGATGTGGACAGAGTGCTGGACGATGACACAGAGTGATGTGGACAGAGTGCTGGACGATGACACAGAGTGATGTGGACAGAGTGCTGGACAATGACACAGAGTGATGTGGACAGAGTGCTGGACGATGACACAGAGTGATGTGGACAGAGTGCTGGACAATGACACAGAGTGATGTGGACAGAGTGCTGGACGATGACACAGAGTGATGTGGACAGAGTGCTGGACAATGACACAGAGTGATGTGGACAGAGTGCTGGACGATGACACACAGTGATGTGGACAGAGTGCTGGACAATGACACAGAGTGATGTGGACAGAGTGCTGGACGACGACACAGAGTGATGTGGACAGAGTGCTGGACGATGACACACAGTGATGTGGACAGAGTGCTGGACGATGACACAGAGTGATGTGGACAGAGTGCTGGACAATGACACAGAGTGATGTGGACAGAGTGCTGGACGATGACACAGAGTGATGTAGACAGAGTGCTGGACAATGACACAGAGTGATGTGGACAGAGTGCTGGACGATGACACAGTGTGATGTGGACAGAGTGCTGGACAATGACACAGAGTGATGTAGACAGAGTGCTGGACGATGACACAGTGTGATGTGGACAGAGTGCTGGACAATGACACAGAGTGATGTGGACAGAGTGCTGGACGATGACACAGTGTGATGTGGACAGAGTGCTGGACGATGACACAGTGTGATGTAGACAGAGTGCTGGACGATGACACAGAGTGATGTGGACAGAGTGCTGGACGATGACACAGTGATGTGGACAGAGTGCTGGACAATGACACAGAGTGATGTGGACAGAGTGCTGGACGATGACACAGAGTGATGTGGACAGAGTGCTGGACGATGACACAGAGTGATGTGGACAGAGTGCTGGACGATGACACAGAGTGATGTGGACAGAGTGCTGGACAATGACACAGAGTGATGTGGACAGAGTGCTGGACGATGACACAGAGTGATGTGGACAGAGTGCTGGACGATGACACAGAGTGATGTAGACAGAGTGCTGGACAATGACACAGAGTGATGTAGACAGAGTGCTGGACAATGACACAGAGTGATGTAGACAGAGTGCTGGACAATGACACAGTGTGATGTGGACAGAGTGCTGGACGATGACACAGAGTGGTGTGGACAGAGTGCTGGATGATGACACAGTGTGATGTGGACAGAGTGTCAGCTCTTCACACTCCAGACCTGAGGAGGATTCTCTCTATCTAGCCACACAGGATCTGAAACAGAACCTTACTAGGCCTTGCAGCCATGAAAGCATGGGTGCTATCTTTATGCAGAGTAGCTTAACATGATATGTGTAAAAGATGAAGTGAAGGCTGCATAATGAGAACGTGTCTTTACATATGAGGATACTCTGATTTAACTGATATAACTTCTGGTTTAACCCTCTAGCGCCGACCACTACAGATATGATAAATCCAAAATCAAGTGCCTGTAGCGCAACTTTAGTCATAACCTGATGTATCCGCCTGGAATATCCGGTTCCAGACAGGCAAGAACTACACTAACACCATGCCACCACACACTGGTGCTGTGTCTGTTATTCCTCACACTTCATTTTCTACACTGACCGCTAGCAGTTACCAGCTTCCTTACAGTCCCCTGTTTTTGAGCCTCTGGTACACAAACATGTGAGTATACATTTATTTTTAATTGGGCTTAATAAATGCACAGTAGTATGTAGATTTCAAACATATAATAATTTTATATAAAGCAGATTAATGTAAGTCATAAAAGTGATATAAAAAACGGTTTATCATATGTGATAAGAACGGCTTTTGTGGAAACTTCAGGAAAAGACAACTCGTCCATCATTTATCAGAAATGATAAGAGCGGCATTAAAGGTCGCAAGTGCCCTTTTCTAGTTGTAGAAAAGCTAACTTTGTTTGTTGCTTTGAATGATTCCTTTGATTCAGAAATGATTTTTTTAGTGTTTGTCTGTTAGAATGTTGCATATTATATGTAATCTGTAAAGAAAAGTCAGTAAAGTTTGGATCTTTTATCTGTTTTCAGCATGACAACATGAGTTCCAGTGACAAACATTTGCCAGTTTGTTGCTGGTGTCAGAGTGATTTTGACCCTTCTGACAGCAGTGGAGATGAGTGGAGGCCAGGAGATGACTGAGGTTTATCAAGGATCAGTGGATGGACAGAGAAGAACGCCTGGAGGTCTTGGTCTTGGAGGGGAAGTAGTCATAAAAATGACACGAGGTCTTCAGAGAGATTTAAACTATAAAGTCTTCGCTGACAACTTCTTTTCCAAATTGCCTCTCATTCAAGCCTTGAAAGCCAAATCCATCTACTTTGTCAGAACCTTTCGAGCCAACAGGTTCAGAGGCCTCAGCTTAAAGTCTGAGAAGGAGCTGAAGCAAGAAGGAAGGGGAACCTGTTATGTCAAGGTAGAACTGATGTCGAATGTTGTAGGTGTGCACTGGTTTGACAAGACTGTGGACACTGTCTCTACCGATGTGAGTGTGGAACCCCAAGGTGAGGCATCACGATACGACAAAAGCAGAAGCAAGAAGTCACCATTCCCCAGCCTGCCATCATCAAAGAATACAACAAATTTATGGGTGGGGTAGATCTGCTTGACAGCCTCACAAGCCTCTACAAGTTCCCGCTAAAGTCGAGGCGTTTCTACAAGTACATTTTCTATCACACCATCGCAGTAGCTGTTGTTAACAGCTAGCTGTGGTACAAGAGGCACTGCACGCTGCTGAACCTCAAGCCAGTAAAGCTCAGCATCTTTCAGAGCCAGATTGCTGATGCCCTGGTGCTGATGAAGAATGCAGTTGGTCGCCGGAGCGGCTGTGTGACGTCACCACCTCCAGCCAAGATTGCCAGACAGTCTGTTCCCACCCCTGATGTCCGTCTGGATGGTGTTGCCCACCTGCCCCAATGGAACAGCGCCAGGACATCATGCAAAAACAGGAACTGCCAAAGCCTGACCTACGTCTTCTGCCCAAAGTGCAAAGTGAACCTTTGCCTCCAACAAGGACAGAAACTGCTTTGCGGGGTTCCATCCGCTCAGATAACTATGAAATCTAGCACAAAAAACGCTTGTTTTTAAATGAACTGCATTGATTAGAAATTTGAAAACAGTTAGCTGAATAAACATGCAATGAACTGCTGTTCCAGAGACAATTTATCATATATGATAAGATCGGTCTTGGTACCGCAAAAGCCGCTCTTATCATATATGATAATTTTTCTAACTTTGTCAGTTTTTCACTTTAATTAAAAATAACACTGAAAATGTTTCTTTGTTGTATCTAATGTTGTTTTTTCATAAAAAATAATTTTCCGTAGTCTAGAAATACTTTCAGGCTCTAGAGGGTTAACTGTCCATGGACTAAAGGTAGGAAAATGTTCAACAGTTCATTTGCCTGGGATCAGTCATTTTGCTAGGAGGGATCTGAACCAGAAATCGTCTCAAGGGCAAGAAAGAACAGCAGCACTGCCCAGGCTGAAATCTGTATGGAAGGTCAAGAACATAGCCATGACAAGATCAGGCTCTTACGTATGCTGGTATCTTGCTGTATGCATGTGACACTTGGATCCTTATGGTCAGATTTGGAAAGACAGACACAAGCCTTGGAAATGATATGTTATTACAGAATAAACATTAGATATACTGATCATCTCACCATGATATGTTATTACAGGATAAACATTAGATATAATATACTGATCTTATCACCAATGAACAAGCGCACCCTATCATCAAACAGCATACTAGACCATATCATATGAAGATCTGACATCATTTGCGAAAAGAGAATTACATTGATATGGCCTTGTAACAAGATCCAGTGGCCTTGCTAAATCAGTCCTCCAGGTATGGCCATGTAACAAGATCCAGTGGCCTTGCTACATCAGTCCTCCAGGTATGGCCATGTAACAAGATCCAGTGGCCTTGCTAAATCAGTCCTCCAGGTATGGCCATGTAACAAGATCCAGTGGCCTTGCTACATCAGTCCTCCAGGTATGGCCATGTAACAAGATCCAGTGGCCTTGCTACATCAGTCCTCCAGGTATGGCCATGTAACAAGATCCAGTGGCCTTGATAAATCAGTCCTCCAGGTATGGCCATGTAACAAGATCCAGTGGCCTTGCTAAATCGGTCCTCCAGGGAACTGTTGAGGAAGGGAAACAGAGAAAGGGGGAAAAAAGCGATGGACTGACAACACTGGAGAATGGACAGAGAAACCATTTGTAGAGACCCACGCTTTGGCACACGATTAACAGAGCCGTTGGAATCTGGTGAACGATTCTGTAGTGCTGTCCCCGAGAGACTTTTCACAGATTTCATGGAGAGAAGTAGAAGAAGGAAAACTAACATCACCTGACGCTTAAAAGAAGATCAAAAGAGAATGCCATGGCTGTGGTCAGTGGAGGCGAATGAAAAACATATCTGACATTGAACAGTGTGTGGGAAAAAATGTTGGAGGACAGACATGTGGAAAATTTCTGTTGCTGACCCATGTGGCAAGGTGCGGAGTGTAGAGTAAGTAGTAGTCTGTGTTAATTTCCTTCTGGGTCTGGACATAATGAACTTTGCAAAACATTGTAAAAGACACACTGAATGTGTGAATACTGAAAGTAGGTAAGATATATATATATATATATATATATAAGTGAAAATTATCTATTTACTCAATAGCGCAGGGCTCCCACTTTTCTGCGAATTTGCGGATTTCCGCTAAAACCGAGAGTGAGAATCCACGAAAAAAAAAATTTTTCCGCGAAAAAAGAAAAATATAAAAAACTATAAATTAAGCTCAGATATGTGTCAGATTGCACCATTTTAAACATAAATTTTCAAAATTTTCCAGGTGGGCAAGTCCCCCCTCCCCCGGACCCTCCCCCCCTGATTTTCAGGGATTTTTGCATTTCCTCAGTGGGAGCCCTGATTGTGGGTGTGGTTTTGTGTGTGTGTGTATGTGTGTGTGAGTGTGTGTGAGTGTGTGTGTGTGTGTGTGTGTGTGTGTGTGTGTGTGTGTGTGTGTGTGTGTGTGTGTGTGTGTGTGTGTGTGTATTTTGTTTGTGAGTGTGTGTGAGTGTGTGTATGTGAGAGTGTGTGTGTGTGTGTGTGAGTGTGTGTGTGTTTGTGTGTGTGTGTGTGTGTGTGTGTGTGTGTGTTTGTGTGTGTGTGTGTGTGTGTGTGTGTGTGTGTGTGTGTGTGTGTGTGTGTGTGTGTTGTTGTGTGTGTGTGTGTGTGTTGTGTGTGTGTGTGTGTGTGTGTGTGTGTGTGTGTGTGTTTGTGTTTTGTGTTGTGTGTGTGTTGTGTGTTGTGTGTGTGTGTGTGTTGTGTGTGTGTGTGTGTGTGTGTGTGTGTGTGTATGTGTGTGTGTATGTGTGTGTGTGTGTGTATATGTGTGTGTGTGTGTGTGTGTGTATGTGTGTGTGTCTGTATTTTGTTTGTGAGTGTGTGCTTGTGTTCACATGTTTACTTTATACCCTAAACCACAGTGAATTTAAATTGATTTCCTTTTTCTTTGGTAGGGGAAACAGAAAACTGGATCGTGCATTTTCACGACCTTTTGATGACATGGGTAGTAGAGAAGGTCATCCTCGCTTCAGTCGCTCACTGAGCGACAACAACTGGCGTGACAAAGGCCCTGGTGATGAAGACGATGAAGACTGGAGGAAACTCGATGAGGGGGATGGAGAAAACCAGTAAACAGAGATCGTTGGAGTGAGTGTTGATCGTCTCTCTTGTAAAAAGGAGCAAATAAACTGAGGTTGTGCCAAACATGCATCTGAAGACAAAATGTGTCAGCAGGGATATCTCCAGTCATTTGATTCAGTGAACCTGTGTCATCTCCCTGAAAAATAAACCCCCCCCAAAAAAAGCCCACTAGAACCTGCTCCAAAAGTTATTGAGCATTGATTGGCTTCAATGAGAAGCTATGACTGTAAATTTGAATGCCTAGTTTGCAATCTGTATTGCAATGAAGGGAGAGGGCGCATCACGGCTGTTTTTTTCCGTTCCCTTTAGTTGGGAGGAAACTCCCGTACGTGCAGAGGAATGTGATATCTTGACCCAGCCCGCCGGACTGGCGCACACAACGCTGGCCGGTTGTAAGACGGTTGTAAGATTAGCGCGTGCCAGTACCGCACAAGACTGCTGCCGCGCTCTTTCGCGTATCACACAAACACGCGGTATTCCCCACCCAATGCACAGCTGCTTAGCCAGACAAAAAAATCACTTGGTTTACACTTTCGTTGTTTTCTTTTCTTAATGTGCTTACAGTTATACAACATGTATAGAAATGAATAGAGAAGAAATTTCTCAACAAAACAAGACCAAACATGGCCTATAAAAAGTTGCATGCACCTCAAAGATACTGTGTTGAATGGGAGTGTTTGAAGCAGCACTAATCATAAAACATACACAATTAGAAAAACAAGTGAAGTTTTAAACTTCCTTTTCACAAAGATGCAACTTTCCATTCATACAGTTTGCTCACACAGTGACACACTATCACTCTGCATGCCATTCCACTCACCCAAAGGCGTGAGATATTCCCACGGTTCCGAGCAGGTCAGTTTTAATTACTCCACTGACAGGGGAAAGATAGAGACACAGATATGGGCCAGACTGTGCTTGTTCTGTGTTTCACTGCTGTTTGCTTTGGCCTTCCTGATCGTTTTACTGGTTTGCCACCTTTTCTTTGTTCACAAAACTGTGAGCACACAGAGCAGTCACTAATCTGAAGTGACTGATCAGATGGAACCACAGGGCTGCCGAGTTTTCAATGTCTCAAAGGGACATAGGTGAATTGTTTGAGCTTTGTTTTTTTCAAATTGATCAGTCTGGAGTGACATTTTTGACAAAATGTTTCTGAATGCCTTCTCTGTCTGACCGGTTTATATTGTGAAATGCCTTTAGTTCAGTATCTATATTTCTGCAAAATTTTGCACTAGTTTATGCCGTTCTTTTTGAGCGCCCACCACACACTCTATACAATAAATGTAATCTTTTTAAATGCAACTGCTTTGAATGTTCTGTCTCCATACTTTTTGATTAGACACAAACAATCACTTACTAAATTAGTAGCTCACCATGAAACCACCCTAATATATAAATGATGAAAAAACACGATAAACCAGGCACCACAACAAATTACTAAGCAAAATAGACTGCACAGAACAAAAGAACAGTCTTTTGTCTAATTGTGTGCACACTTCTTTTGCCCCAACAAAGTTTGAGGTGGACACTGCATGCTTTCGTATTAAGTACATGGAATGTGTTAGTTTAACAGATGACAGAGAAGCGATTCCAGCCTAGCGCCTGCAAGCAGGCACCTGTGCCAGAGATAAGAGCTGGGGAAAGGGAGGGGGGGGGGGGAGAGGTCAGGCGGTGTAAGTGTGAGCCAGCCAGGCCTGCCTAAATGGTGAGAAATGGCAGCATTTGTACAGCCGTGGCATACCTGAGTTGAAGGAATGGATGCTGTGTTTGATCAGGATTTGATCACATGTCAGATTTCATCATTGGATGTAACAACCGCTCGGCAAATCAGTGCAGTTTTTGTGAAGATACCCTTTCCTCAACTCTGGTGGAGTCATGTGTCCATCTGGTGTTCTCAAAAGATCAATCAGCTTTTCAGAGTCCCCCTGTCGAGATGCCGGGGGCTCTTTCAGTATAAATAGTATCCCCTCCTTCTGGAAACTCTGTGCTAGAAATTTCCTCTTTTCTGTCACTCTGTTTCTTTCTTCCTCCTTTTCTTTCTGTCATTTCTTCCTATCATTTTCTGCTTTGCTGGTCCATTCACCTGTATGTGTTTGATAAAGTCTTACGTACTTTCTCTTACGATTGATAATTGGGTACATGTGTTGGTGCATTTTTGGCTCTAGGGTTATGAGATATGTGGAAGCAATTGTATGTAATTTAGGCCGGTTTTTATATATGTTTTAGTAGCTACTCCAAACAGCGTGCGTCAGATTTGACCTACTTTTTGGGGTTTTTCAACTGGTCATATTTTGCGATGTGTGAAAGAAAATGTAATAAAATCTACTGCAATAAAAAGATTGGTGTTTCGTTGTTTGGATGATGTACTTGTTTAGACTAATACTCATTTTCGTATATGTTTTATTACATGTTCATTCGCCCTACCCTAGCGAGTTCGGCCAGCTGTCTTGACGTAACGCCGATTGCCTTCTGTTGACACTACCCTTACTTAATGCTCTGTCGCATCGCGTAAGTGGCTAGATCTAAAAAGATCGCTCAATGAAATGAAAGAAGACATCCAGATCCTTATCTCATGCCCGTTTCGTCATGATCCGTGCGGTCAATGTGTAAAAATTCAAGCAATAAAATGTTCAAAGTAGAATTTCTACTATAAAGACATGATTGCCCAAGCTCATAATACATCAGTTTATAGATCAGACTTCCCTCTACAATATTTGTCCAAAATGTTGTTTCATTATCATTTCCACACGAAGCGGCAAGCGATAAAAAAGACCGAAGTGTACCACTTGTCACGAACACTGGTAGCCGCCATGGCCGACGCGCACGCTGAATTGTCGGTCACCAGTATGACCAAAATGTGACACTGACTGCTTCAGTATCGCAGTCAGATCAACTGTTCGCGCAAGTTGGTAAGTTAGTTCTTTATTGTTTTTGATTTTATGAATATTTTGTTGTTCTGTGTACTTTTTATGAGCCGACGCTGTTTGAAACAAGATGGTGTGGACTCGTGCCAAGAAACACAAACTCGACGTTGTGGACTGGTCCGAAAAATGACCGACTTATTTAAATTTATTGGTGCTAACTCACCTTCATGATAAAAGTATTACGAGAAAGAGACTTTTCATTTATTTCATTCATATATTTAGTAAAGAAAAGCATTCATTTCAAGGATTGAAGGGTTTTATTTGGTCAAGTGACCTGAGCTTGTGCAGTACTTTCGGTTTCACAGTTCTTCCAGTGTGGTCGCACTTTCATCAGATGAATCGGTTAAGCTTCAAGGAAACAAAACTATACGTATATAATTAGATCTATACTCACATTTTGTTCAGAATTTTGTACAATTACATGAATGTGCACTGTGAAATAAATGTGTAATCACAAAATTTGTTGCCAGTAAATGAATAACAAACTGAACACATTCTCTTATTGATTCAACTTGTAAGCTGAAAATTTAGCGATATGACAATACTGGACAATTACTGAATTTGTCTGCAGACTGGTTGACATAGAAACATGACTTAGAGAACAATAACAACAGGAAATGTGGCTGTTTTCAGCTGATGAAACCTACAACCGACTGAGGAGAAGCTTTCTGCCTGGAAGGGAAGACCACCATTGTTGCCAGCAGTACGTGTGACTAACCGTCTCCTGCTGCAGTTAAGAGGATTTCAGTTCGAAGGAAAGAAGTATTCAAAACAGGTACTGCAATTTTGCCTCTAGGATTAGATGGGTTGTCAGCAAATTAAAAAAAGGCTGTCTAAAAATGACAGGTTCAATGGATGATCTCAGGCTAGTTCTTCAACACCATCTCCTCACAGAAAGACCTATCCCTTCTGCAGACTGTCCTGTGGCTGCCTGTTCTGCTACTGCAACTCATCCTGAAGGAGATATATCTGCTGCTGACATGAATGAAGACACTGTTAAAGCAGCTCTATTTCAGTTCACCAAGCAGGGCCAGTGGATGGCTGTTTTGTGAAGATTCTATATTGGACAGGTGTTGGAGTTAAAGGAGAATGGCAGCTGGGCGTCAGACCGGTACCTGAACAGGTCAGGGGTCACACGGACTGTTTCTGCTGGCCTTCTCTGGAGGATATTTTTGAAAACACACATGCTGAAGATGTTTTCTACTGGGACTTTGTCTTCCAGTTAGCAATGATGGTCAGATCTGACAAGCAGATGATGTGGAGGAAATCACCACTGCATACACAAAAGTGTCACCCGTCTACTGCGAGTAAACAAACTGCCACAAAGCAAGCGGTATGGCTGACATATGTGCCACCATCCATGTTATTGCAAATGCACCAAGTATCACTTGTTGATTCCTGGGACAGATCTCAGCTAGTTAACATACATCACACTTTGTCAGTTAAGACTCAGACTGTTTATTATTTCAGAGCACAGTGGCCAGAACTGTTGTCTAATCTGCTCACATTCATTCTGTTTCAGTGAATTCCCAAGTACAGAACAAAAATGTTACTCAGTTGAAGCTACAGCAAGTCCACCTGAGACTGTGGTTTATCCATCTAAAGTGCAGTGGCTACAACAGCGTCACCTTGCCATGTTATGATGAATCCTGTGTGCCGTTAATGGAAATTTTGGACCTTTTCAGTCCACACACATTCAGTACATAGTTTGATCTCTGGACAGGAACAGTGATAGCCATGCTAATTGTGATATTGATCATCTATTGCTTTAGATATTGACTGGCACTTACGTCAAAACACTATCCAGATGGGTGACAGAGTTTTGCGATTTGTGAGTTTTAAGAAAATTATTAATCATTGTCAAATAAATGTGTATTTTTTCATTTTCACAGTTTTGAAAGTGTGCTGGTTGAGTGTGTCTTTTTTTTGCTGAATCCAGTGATACCAAAAGCATTTTTCTAGCTCAATGGAAAGCAAAGTTATGAAAATGTGTCTCCGGTATGCTTTCGTGTTTTACTTTTTATCGGTTGGGCATTGGCAAAACTACTGATATTTCTGGTTTTTGATGGCAAATTTTATCACTTTCCCTTTATAAGAACTACCTGATAAAAATCAAACATCATCTATGCATCAGGAATGTCAAGAAAAATGCAAAACTGATCAGAAAATACACATCAGTTCTGTTGTATAGCCTGCTGAAAATGACAATTTTGTTGATTTGCGCTTTGACGCAGAAATGCACATGAAAATTAAATCTTTAAAAATTTGCAACTTTTTTCCTAATTGAGATACAGAAATGCTGTTGGTATCATTAGAATCACAATGAAAAGATCTGTTTATTGGTAAGTTTAAAAAATCTATAGGTAAATCTCAAAATCTGTTTGGAGTAGCTAGTTTTAGTGTCTTTCTTTATGTTTGAATTTGTATTCAGGTATGTTTTTTTTTAATTCCTTGTGCAATAAATTTGAATGGTCAACAGGAATGCTGACCATATATGCGTAAAAGTAACAGCTGTATTGGTAATATAGGAATGCTAACAACATTAACAGCTGTATTGTTGGTATCACAAGAATATTTGACTGTATCTGTAAAAATAGTAATGACTGCTGTATTGCTTGTTTGGCAAGAATGATAACCATATCTACTTTATCGCCGTAGACAGTGGTATGAGAGAGACGCATCAAGTATTACGTTAACCCTCTGCCTGCCATGCAACTCTGTACAGCAAGACTATGAAAATACCATGGCAAGGGAAGCAACTCCGCAACATGCACACACTCACTTCAAAGAAACATAAAAAATTACTGTTGCACTCACCATGTGCAGAAAAATGATGAAAGAATTCCAAAGACACCACTCCACCCATTTCAGTCATTTTTGTCCAGTTGTCCATGAACTGGTACAAGTAAAAAACAAACAAACAACAACACGTGCACAAAAATACAGCTTTCAGTGTTCTCCGCTTTGTGAAAAATGTCTGGAATTCATAAAACCCACAGAAAGTCATGGATCCAGGTGACACTGTCAATTTCCAAGTTCAAAGAAAGTATTGAAACTGTTGGAAATAATATAAAGTCAATGTTACATTGTAGTGGTTCACTTTTGTTGATTCCAGAAGCTGCACAGTTTTGTTCTCCACCATTTTGAAAAAGATTTTCTTCAAAAAATTCCCCATACTTTGAAAATACACAGCAGCAAAACTACTCCACCATTTGCCCTGCAACAAACCGGAAAATAACAAGCGGAAACGGAAGTACCGGAAAACAATACTGTCGCAAGTGCATTCAGGGATATGCGAAAGTGAAAGGAGAACATGCTGACGTGGTATTCAGTGGTCGATTGTGGTCGAGCCAGTATTCAGACAAAGCAAATTTCACAGTCAGTCTCGGTCAGTGCGGTAGGCAGTGGGTTAAAACATGACTAGAACTGATAAAAGGGACAGAGCAATTTGCCCAGATATACATTTCTTTTGTTGGATGGTAGAAAAAAGTTGTGTGTTCAAAGTATTCGTATAGTACTAGAGAGACAGAACATCATTGACTACAAATTGTACAGTGAACGTGGGGTATCGTTGTCGGTAGATGCACGCACTAACTGGCGAGAGCCGGGCAGGGCAGGTTCAGACTTGGACCGACGAGACGCAGCCTTCAGGAGCAGGAGGTTTGATTTTGATGAGCGAGGATGTCGTGACTCTGAAGGTAGGAGACCTGTTTCACACTCTCCTTGCATAGCATTGTGGAATTTACTGACACTGTTTTCCTTGTGTGTTGATGGGTTAGGTATTGTATTGACCCTGTTGTCCTTGTGTGTTGATGGCCTGTAGTATTGTATTGACCCTGTTGTCCTTGTGTGTTGATGGCCTGTAGTATTGTATTGACCCTGTTGTCCTTGTGTGTTGATGGCCTGTAGTGTTGTATTGACCCTGTTGTCCTTGTGTGTTGATGGGTTAGGTATTGTATTGACCCTGTTGTCCTTGTGTGTTGATGGCCTGTAGTGTTGTATTGATCCTGTTGTCCTTGTGTGTTGATGGGTTAGGTATTGTATTGACCCTGTTGTCCTTGTGTGTTGATGGCCTGTAGTATTGTATTGACCCTGTTGTCCTTGTGTGTTGATGGGTTAGGTATTGTATTGACCCTGTTGTCCTTGTGTGTTGATGGCCTGTAGTATTGTATTGACCCTGTTGTCCTTGTGTGTTGATGGGTTAGGTATTGTATTGACCCTGTTGTCCTTGTGTGTTGATGGCCTGTAGTGTTGTATTGACCCTGTTGTCCTTGTGTGTTGATGGCCTGTAGTATTGTATTGACCCTGTTGTCCTTGTGTGTTGATGGCCTGTAGTATTGTATTGACCCTGTTGTCCTTGTGTGTTGATGGGTTAGGTATTGTATTGACCCTGTTGTCCTTGTGTGTTGATGGCCTGTAGTATTGTATTGACCCTGTTGTCCTTGTGTGTTGATGGCCTGTAGTATTGTATTGACCCTGTTGTCCTTGTGTGTTGATGGCCTGTAGTATTGTATTGACCCTGTTGTCCTTGTGTGTTGATGGGTTAGGTATTGTATTGACCCTGTTGTCCTTGTGTGTTGATGGCCTGTAGTATTGTATTGATCCTGTTGTCCTTGTGTGTTGATGGGTTAGGTATTGTATTGACCCTGTTGTCCTTGTGTGTTGATGGCCTGTAGTGTTGTATTGATCCTGTTGTCCTTGTGTGTTGATGGGTTAGGTATTGTATTGACCCTGTTGTCCTTGTGTGTTGATGGCCTGTAGTATTGTATTGACCCTGTTGTCCTTGTGTGTTGATGGGTTAGGTATTGTATTGACCCTGTTGTCCTTGTGTGTTGATGGCCTGTAGTATTGTATTGACCCTGTTGTCCTTGTGTGTTGATGGGTTAGGTATTGTATTGACCCTGTTGTCCTTGTGTGTTGATGGCCTGTAGTGTTGTATTGACCCTGTTGTCCTTGTGTGTTGATGGGTTAGGTATTGTATTGACCCTGTTGTCCTTGTGTGTTGATGGCCTGTAGTGTTGTATTGACCCTGTTGTCCTTGTGTGTTGATGGCCTGTAGTGTTGTATTGACCCTGTTGTCCTTGTGTGTTGATGGCCTGTAGTATTGTATTGACCCTGTTGTCCTTGTGTGTTGATGGGTTAGGTATTGTATTGACCCTGTTGTCCTTGTGTGTTGATGGCCTGTAGTGTTGTATTGACCCTGTTGTCCTTGTGTGTTGATGGCCTGTAGTATTGTATTGACCCTGTTGTCCTTGTGTGTTGATGGTTAGGTATTGTATTGACCCTGTTGTCCTTGTGTGTTGATGGCCTGTTAGGTTTGTATTGACCCTGTTGTCCTTGTGTGTTGATGGCCTGTAGTATTGTATTGACCCTGTTGTCCTTGTGTGTTGATGGCCTGTAGTATTGTATTGACCTGTTGTCCTTGTGTGTTGATGGGCTGTAGTTTGTATTGACCCTGTTGTCCTTGTGTGTTGATGGCCTGTAGTATTGTATTGACCCTGTTGTCCTTGTGTGTTGATGGCCTGTAGTATTGTATTGACCCTGTTGTCCTTGTGTGTTGATGGCCTGTAGTATTGTATTGACCCTGTTGTCCTTGTGTGTTGATGGCCTGTAGGTATTGTATTGACCCTGTTGTCCTTGTGTGTTGATGGCCTGTAGTTTGTATTGACCCTGTTGTCCTTGTGTGTTGATGGCCTGTATATTGTATTGACCTGTTGTCTTGTGTGTTGATGGTTAGTATTGTATTGACCCTGTTGTCCTTGTGTGTTGATGGGTTAGGTATTGTATTGACCCTGTTGTCCTTGTGTGTTGATGCTTAGTATTGTATTGACCTGTTGTCCTTGTGTTGATGGTAGTATTGTATTGACCCTGTTGTCCTTGTGTGTTGATGGCCTGTAGTATTGTATTGACCCTGTTGTCCTTGTGTGTTGATGGGTTAGTATTGTATTGACCCTGTTGTCCTTGTGTGTTGATGGCCTGTAGTATTGTATTGACCCTGTTGTCCTTGTGTGTTGATGGCCTGTAGTATTGTATTGACCCTGTTGTCCTTGTGTGTTGATGCCTGTAGTGTTGTATTGACCCTGTTGTCCTTGTGTGTTGATGGGTTAGGTATTGTATTGACCCTGTTGTCCTTGTGTGTTGATGGCCTGTAGTATTGTATTGACCCTGTTGTCCTTGTGTGTTGATGGCCTGTAGTATTGTATTGACCCTGTTGTCCTTGTGTGTTGATGGCCTGTAGTATTGTATTGATCCTGTTGTCCTTGTGTGTTGATGGCCTGTAGTGTTGTATTGACCCTGTTGTCCTTGTGTGTTGATGGCCTGTAGTATTGTATTGACCCTGTTGTCCTTGTGTGTTGATGGGTTAGGTGTTGTATTGACCCTGTTGTCCTTGTGTGTTGATGGCCTGTAGTATTGTATTGACTTGATTTTCGTTCTGTGTTAGAAGGATTCAGTATCCATGTACACTGTTTATAAGTGGCTGTAACCTTCTCACCACTGCTCCTCTGGCTTGAGTGTGTCCTGTACAATGGAAGGCCTGACAGCTACAGCATAGCTGTATACTACTTACCCAAACACAGCACTGGAAGGCCTGACAGCTACAGCATAGCTGTATACTACTTACCCAAACACAGCACTGGAAGGCCTGACAGCTACAGCATAGCTGTATACTACTTACCCAAACACAGCACTGGAAGGCCAGACAGCTACAGCATAGCTGTATACTACTTACCCAAACACAGCACTGGAAGGCCTGACAGCTACAGCATAGCTGTATACTACTTACCCAAACACAGCACTGGAAGGCCTGACAGCTACAGCATAGCTGTACACTACTTACCCAAACACAGCACTGGAAGGCCTGACAGCTACAGCATAGCTGTATACTACTTACCCAAACACAGCACTGGAAGGCCTGACAGCTACAGCATAGCTGTATACTACTTACCCAAACACAGCACTGGAAGGCCAGACAGCTACAGCATAGCTGTATACTACTTACCCAAACACAGCACTGGAAGGCCTGACAGCTACAGCATAGCTGTATACTACTTACCCAAACACAGCACTGGAAGGCCTGACAGCTACAGCATAGCTGTATACTACTTACCCAAACACAGCACTGGAAGGCCTCAGACAGCTACAGCATAGCTGTATACTACTTACCCAAACACAGCACTGGAAGGCCTGACAGCTACAGCATAGCTGTATACTACTTACCCAAACACAGCACTGGAAGGCCTGACAGCTACAGCATAGCTGTATACTACTTACCCAAACACAAAAGGCTACTACATTGTATCACCATAAATTTGGAATTTCACACAGATACACACACACATACATACTCACACACAGTCTTGTTCATGTGGAATAGAATGACCTAAAAAGTTATTAACCCCATGACTCCTGCACCCTATCCACCAACTGCAAAATTTGACCTGTTTGATTCCCTCACCCTATCCACCAGCTTTCTGAGGGAATCAGATGGTTAAGTTGTTGCTTTGCTAGCATGGTTGACAATGCAGGATGCTGGTGGATAGGGTGTGGGAGTCAAAGAGTTAAGGTTGACCAGAGTTACCTACTCTAACAGCTGTCTGTAGTGTGTTGAATCGTCTAAAGTTGTCAACCCCTGTGGGTGACTGTATTGGCCCCAAATGGTGAAAAGGTCAGTTATGAATGGCTGTTGTTTTTATTCCACCATGAACGCTGCCATGCTTGTATTTCTTATTTCCAGTCGTGTGTATGCTGGGTCTTTGCTCGTTTCCATAAGCCATTAAACAGTTGACATGGCTTATGGGATCTTTATCATGCGTATTGGACGCTCTGTGCATGTCATGTACACGAAAAATGTTAAGGCACTAGTTTGCATATTATCTTGAGATGAGAGATTGGAGAAATCTCCTCTCCACCATCCAGCTTGACAAGGCAGGTTTGAACCTAGACCTTGCTGTAGGATGTTGTACATCCTAACCAACTGGCTGTTGTGTTCATGGACCTGTTTGACTTGTGTGGGTGGCTTTGTGGGTTTGATGTATTGGACCACCATTGTTGCAGTGGCTCTGTGGTCTTGTTAAAAAAACAAACTGGATGATTGTTTCACAGTGAAAGGCTTATACTTTGTGTTTTTATCCTGAAAGGGAAGCTGTATGTTCACTTTTTCAGAGAAATAGATTTGCTTCAGCGTTTTGTGAACAGAAATAAGAAAATTATGCAATGTCTGTTTTTGTTTTGTTTTTTGTTTATTCTTATGGGCTAAGGGCTCATTGTATGAAAAAGAGAGGTCTGTGTTTCTCTTGTCTGACAAAGAAATGAAAAATAACTTCAGCTGACACCCTGTTCCATTCTGCAGTGCATGCCAAACTCATCTCTCTCTGTCTCACACACACTCTGTCTCACTGGAGAAAGTGTAGGTTATTTGTTAAGAGGTGCACTGCCACAAATGTAAAATATGTGCGAAGAAAATAGCTGGAATAGGAAGGACTCGTACTACAGTGTACTTGCTTGTGTGTGTTACTTTTGCATCAGAGCTTCACAGTTATTTATGGGCTTGATAGTTTGCATTGATCAGATATAACACTGAAGACTTGACATGTAGAAAGTTGTGCCTGCATGCTGACCATAGATATGTTAGACTCATAGTTTCTGTGTGTGTGTGTGTGTGTGTGTGTGTGTGTGTGTGGTGTGGTGTGCGTGCCTGCCTTTGTGTGTGAGAGAGTGTGTGTGTGTGTGTGTGTGTGTGTGTGTGCATATGTGTGCCTGCCTTTGTGTGTGAGAGAGAGTGTGTGTGTGCTTGCCTTTGTGTGTGTGTGTGTGTGTGTGTGTGTGTGTGTGCACGCGCGCTTGTCTGTGTGTGTGTGCGAGTGTGTGCCTTTGTGTGTGTGCTTGTGTGTGTGTGTGTGCACGCACGCTTGTCTGTGTGTGTGTGTGCCTTTGTGTGTGTGTGTGTGTGTGTGTGTGTGTGTGTGTGTGTGTGTGGTGTGTGTGTGTGTGTGCACGCGCGCTTATCTGTGTGTGTGTGGAGTGTGTGCCTTTGTGTGTGTGTGTGTGTGTGTGTTTGTGTGTGTGTGTGTGTGTGTTTGTGTGTGTGTGTTGTACACACTTGTCTGCCTGTGTCCATACAGACATGCCAGAATGGATAGACGATGGGTCAGAAGACGTGGGCTCCTTTGACGCCACTGGGGCTTTTGTGTCCACTCGAGTGAGTATCTTTCATGTGGCATTTGTGTGTTCACGCATGTGTTCTTGTACACATATCCAAGTGCACATACATAGTGTTATGTTAACATCAGCTACTCCAAACAGATTTTTGTGATTTTACTTATAGATATTTGAAACTACCACCAATAAACATATCTTTTTATTGTGATTCTAATGATACCAGAATCATTTCTGTATCTTAACCTTTAGCATGCTGTACGCGCACTGTGTCGCCGAACAGATTATTTCCCCTGCATCTGCAGGCGCGCTGTGTCGCCGAGCAAAGGGTCTTCAGAATTCCTGGTTCATAAACACTATATCCATTACTTATAATAGTAACACTGCTACTTTCGATTCAAAACGAGGCTTAACTCTGCTCTTCCATCCGCCATTTGCATTTCCTTCGATTCAGCATGCGGTATTGAATTTTTGAAGTGTCAACATCGATTTTGCAGATTTTCTCAACACCAAAATGGCAGCGGTTGATTTAGAAAAATTGTTGTACGAAGTCTTCTACGATTCGGACTCGGAAAATGAGTTTGAAGGCTTCACACAAGCTGAAATCAACGGCGAAGTGATGGTAGCTGATGTTGGTGACAATGATAGTGTGTTTCAAGCGAAAGTGACGGCGATGTTCCAAGCCGGTATGAACATTCATGGCTGACCGATTTCACCGAAACTTCTGATCCCAAGGAGATACCTGATGGCATTTCTGAGGGAAAACTTTTTTGTTTGTTTATGACAGATGAAATCATCAATTTGTTTGTGACAGAAACGAATCGATATGCCAGTCAGGTGAAGGAGGAGAGAGGAGAAAACAGAACTCCACTCACAGTGAATAAAACAGTCGGCACGTTTGTGTGTGTGTGTGTGGTTTTTTTTTCAATGTCAAAACATGCATGCAGAACATAATGCATTATATGAAAACATTCCTCATCCATTATTGTAGTAGTATAGAAAAAATCAAGTCTCTGCATACATTAGAATTCCACTCACAGTGAATAAAACTGAGTCAGCACATTTGCATTTTTTTTTTTTTTTCAATGTCGAAACATGCATGTAGAACATAATGCATTATATGAAAACATTCCTCAACCATTATTTTAGTAGTATACAAAAAATCAAGTCTCTGCATATAATACAAGCAAAGTTATAACAATTCTAAACGAGTAGGTGCTCAAGTTTTTTGCTCCCAGAGAAAGAATGCAGGGACAGAAAAGAAGTCATGGAAAAATGTAGTGTGCTAAAGGTTAAATTAGGGGAAAAGTTACGAATTTTTAAAGACTTATTTTTATGTGCATTTCTGCACCAAAGTGCAAATTAAAAAAATTGTCATTTTCAGCAGGCTATACAACAGAACTAATGTGTTTTTCCTGATCCGATTTGCATTTTTCTTGACATTACTGATGCATAGATGATGTCTGATTTTTTTCAGGTAGTTCTTACAAAGGGAAAGTGATAAAATTTGCTATCAAAAACCAGAAATATCAGCGTCTTTGCCAATGCCCAACTGATACAAAGTGTTACACAAAAACATCCAAAAGTGTTCTCTACATGTATGTAAGTAAACATACTTAGTTTTGTTTCGTTGAAGCTTAGCTGATTCAACTGATGGAAGTGCGACCACATTGCAAGAACTGTGAAACCGAAAGTACTGCTCTAGGTCAGGTCACGTGACTTAACAAAAACATTCAATCCTTCTAGAAGGAAATGCTATTTTACCAAATATATGAATAAAATAAATGAAAAGTGTCTTTCTTATAATACTTTTGTCATGAAGGTGAGTTAGCACCAATAACTTTAAATAAATCACTCATTTCTCGGACTGCCCCACAACGTCAAGTGTGTTGTTGGCCGATTCTACATCATCTTGCTTCAAACGGTGTCGGCTCATAAAAAGTGTACAGAACAAGAAAATATTCATAAAGTCAAAAACAATAAAGAATGAACTTACCAACTAGTGTGAATAGATGATTCTGATTGCAATTCTGAAGCAGTCGATGTCTCATTTCTGTCACTACTGGTGACCAACAGTTCAGCGTGCGTGTCGGCCATGGCGGCTAACTTGTTCGTGAAGAGCGGGACACTTAGTCTCTTTTATCGCTTTCCGCTTCGCGTGGAAATGATAATGAAACAAACTTTTGTACAAATATTGTAGATGGAAATCTGATCTACAAACTGATGAATTACAAGCGTGGGCAATCAGGCCTTTGTAGTAGAAAATCCACTTTGAACATTTCACTGCTTGAATTTTTACACTTTCACCACATGGATCATGACGAAACAGGCATGAAAATGAGGCTCAGGATGTCTTCTTTTATTTCATTGGGTAATATTTTTAGATCTAGCCACTCACGCGATGCGACAGAGAATTAAGTTAGGTAGTGTTAACAGAAGACAATCAGCGTTCCGTCAAACGGCTGGCCGAACTCGCTAGGGTAGGGCGAATGAATACGTAATAAAAGGTATACTAAGATGAGTATTAGTCTAAACAAGTACATAATTTAAACAACGAAAGTCCAGTCTTTTTATTGCAGCAGATTTTATTACATTTTCTTTCACACATCGCAAAATATGACGAGTTGAAAATTACAAAAAAGTAGGTAAAATCTGCAGAATTTCCGCCTGATGCACGTTGTTTGGAGTAGCTATTAACATATTACATGACTGTTGGTGATATGATGGTGAGCAAGAGGTCCAGACAGTGAGTGTGTGTGTGTGTGTGTGTGTGTGTGTCCTCATGTTGTAAGGTAATCTGCATTGATTGCATGTGTATGCCTGGTGTGTGAATGTGCTTTGATTTGAATTATCAAGATTTGGCGCCATATGAATATTGTAACTATTAATTCATTATTCGCTTCTTAGATTTGTGAAAAATTGTACTTCCAGTTAAAAAACATAGAAAAGGATGGTTATTGTACTTCCAGTTAAAAACATAGAAAAGGATGGTTATTGTATTTCCAGTTAAAAACATAGAAAAGGATGGTTATTGTATTTCCAGTTAAAAACATAGAAAAGGATGGTTATTGTATTTCCAGTTAAAAAAATAGAAAAGGATGGTTTTTGTATTTCCAGTTAAAAAAATAGAAAAGGATGGTTTATTGTATTTCCAGTTAAAAACATAGAAAAGGATGGTTATTGTACTTCCAGTTAAAAACAAGAAGGGTGGTATTGCTTTGTGGTTTATGTTTCACAGATTCTTTGCCCGTTCATGCCCGTTAATCCAAGCACACAGATTCTTTGCCTGTTCATGCTGTTATTGCCCAAGCCACAGATTCTTTGCCTGTTCATGCCCTGTTAATTGCCCAAGCACACAGATTCTTTGCCTGTTCATGCCCTGTTAATTGCCCAAGCACACAGATTCTTTGCCTGTTCATGCCCTGTTAATTGCCCAAGCACACAGATTCTTTGCCTGTTCATGCCCTGTTAATTGCCCAAGCACACAGATTCTTTGCCTGTTCATGCCCTGTTAATTGCCCAAGCACACAGATTCTTTGCCTGTTCATGCCCTGTTAATTGCCCAAGCACACAGATTCTTTGCCTGTTCATGCCCTGTTAATTGCCCAAGCACACAGATTCTTTGCCTGTTCATGCCCTGTTAATTGCCCAAGCACACAGATTCTTTGCCTGTTCATGCCCTGTTAATTGCCCAAGCACACAGATTCTTTGCCTGTTCATGCCCTGTTAATTGCCCAAGCACACAGATTCTTTGCCTGTTCATGCCCTGTTAATTGCCCAAGCACACAGATTCTTTGCCTGTTCATGCCCTGTTAATTGCCCAAGCACACAGATTCTTTGCCTGTTCATGCCCTGTTAATTGCCCAAGCACACAGATTCTTTGCCTGTTCATGCCCTGTTAATTGCCCAAGCACACAGATTCTTTGCCTGTTCATGCCTGTTAATTGCCCAAGCACACAGATTCTCAGGGCTGAAGTGCGCTCCCAGTACTACATTTGCCCAGAGAATCTGCACGCTTGTCTGGCGTTATTAGGATCTGGACTGTTCAAGGGACGTAAACTTGTGGCTTCTAATAGGTCAAAAAGCTTCTCCCACGTATACATGTGGCCTGGCCATTTTCTTTCGCAATTTTTATTTGTTTTAACCCTCTGCCTGCTATGCAACTCTGTAACGGCAAGACTATGAAAATACCATGGCAAGGGAAGCAACTCCGCAACATGCACACACTCACCTCAAAGAAACATAAAAAATTACTGTTGCACTCACCATGTGCAGAAAAATGATGAAAGAATTCCAAAGACACCACTCCACCCATTTCAGTCATTTTTGTCCAGTTGTCCATGAACTGGTACAAGTAAAAAAAAAAGTAAACACATGCACAAAAATACAGCTTTCAGAAAGTCATGGATCCAGGTGACACTGTCAATTTCCAAGTTCAAAGAAAGTATTGAAACTGTTGGAAATAATGTAAAGTCAGTGTTGTATATTTTATGCACACTAACTGGTTCACTTTTGTTCAGGGAAAACAACAACAACAACAACAAAAAAACACCACTTGCAGTTGTGAAACTGAAGCGTCACATACAGTCCTAGAAACATTTTTCCTTTGGAATAGCTTTGCTGTTGTCATTCAGATGAAAATACTGGTTTATGTTGTTAAATCTCTTTCTGTTCATGACATAAGCAACTGCAGACACACGTAGCAAGGGGTCTGTGGACCAATACATACTGGCATCTGGCAGGTGATGGATGCCAGACATGTACTGAATGAAGATGAACAGTTTCATCTCTTCAGGTGTAGTAGGCTGCCAGAGTTTATCTTCTCCCTTTTTTGCTTGCTTCTGAGCAGCATATAACTTTGTCTGTGTGCTCATGGACTGCCAAAATTCCTCAGGAATCAAAAGACCAAAATAATCATAAGGTGATGCTGCTACAGGTAAGTCATGGGAAAGGCCCACGGCATGTGAAAAATGTTCATCACCTGATCTGTTTTCCTGGTGGTCAAAGCCAACATGTTTTCTTTGGCTTCACTGCTTGCAGTCTGTCATTCCCATGAATAGTCATTGCATCTCTAACAGCTTTTGATTTTGTAATTTTTCTTTTTTTGGCACTGGGCCCAACAGCCAGCGGCAACTCCACATCACTGTCACCATCACCCAAATCACTGTCATTTTCGGTTTCAAAATCGGCAAGCACACAATTATTGTTGACAACTAAGTCAAGATTGACATCTGACTCATCTCTCTTATGGATTTCTTCCAAAGAAAACCCCTCAAATTCACTTTCTTCATCACTATTGTATCCGAAAATGGATTCCAGAAGCTGCAAAGTTTCGTCATCCGCCATTTTGAACAAAATTTTTGTCAAAAAAATCCCCTAACTTTGAAAATTCACAATAGCAAAACTATTCCTCCGTTTGCCTTGTAACAAACCGGAAAATAACAAGCGGAAACAGAAGTACCAGAAAGCAATACTGTCGCAAATGCATTCTGGGATATGCGAAAGTGAAAGGAGAACATGTTGACATGGTATTCAATGGTCAATCTTGATCAATCCGGTATTCAGACAACGCAAATTTTGCGGTTGATCTTGGTCAGTGCGGTAGGCAGTGGGTTAATCTGCTCACTGCTTTGGACCGAATATTCGGTTGGAAGAAACATACACCTCCAGTGCCACCGACCGAATATTTGGTCAGCAACGTTTTCTATTTTTAGCCAGAAAACCCCAACACTTTCAGCGATGAATGAGATATCAACAGAAACTTCAGGATTCCCTCTATAAATAGATGCTAATTATGTATGAGTGACATTTTATGGTCTTTTCTGCCCATGCGGTTGAAAAGGTGACCCCCTACAGCTGATTATTCAGTGACTGCAAACAATGGCGGACGAACTGGCTTCAGCACCAAATGTCGATTGGACCCGAAAAACAACTTATGCAGCAAAAGAAGTTGCAGAAATTTCATTTATCATTATTTGTGGAGCTGATTCGGATTTGCAGTCTGTTGATAAGAGTGAAAATGATGAAATTTGGCGCATGCAGGCGATATTTTGGTGTTGATATCCGAAGTCGGACTTGACTCTGATTAGAGTCAGAGTGACATTACTTGCACTGGCGATCGTAAAAACGAAAGTACTGCTGCTCCTGGTGTGTTGTAAAGTATACTGAACAAGAAAATTTATAGTGTTGTGGGGTTTTCTGGGCTGGATGAAGAGATATGAATTTTGTTTATTTTAAGTCATGACGTTTAAAACTCCATGGCACAGGCGATTCACTTTTTATTTACACTTTGGCAGCGAAAGGGTTAAGTTGTTAGTGGCTGTGGACAGGTGTTTCTCAACATGGCTGGCATGCTTTGTCGTTTGTCGTACAGACCTAATGTTTGAGCGCCCTTTATGTGTATATGCACATTTAACATCTAATTCACATTCAAAACAAGTGTGACTGCCCGCGTTCAGCAAACAGGAACCAGAAAAAAACATGATAAAAAATTGGAATGCGTGTTTAATATAACCAGACAAAACAGGCGCGAATTTTTCGGCTAACCGGCCTTTGTCAAGCGTATACTTAAGATCACAAACAAACAATCACCAAATACAAAAATTATGAGAAAAAGACTAAAACTTCCCTGCTGCTTCCTCCAGTGGGAGTTTCAGTCTTTTTCTCCTAATTTTTGTATTTGGTGTTTGTTCGTTTGTGATCTTAAGTTTACGCCTGACAAAGACCAGTTGGCCGAAAATTTGTGCCTGTCTTGTCTGGTTGTACTAAATATGTGTTCTGATTCTTTTTTTGTTTTTGTTTTTCTGTTTTTCTGGTTCCTATCTAATTTGCATGTTAAGGAATCTGTTAGCCGTGCCAGTGGTTCGTGGTTTATGGAAGTAGAGAAGCCCCAGCATTCTCCCTTCAATGGGAAACGGAAGTCTGCAGCTTTTATCAGGGTGGGGTAAAAAAGCCATACGTGTAAATACATACTCATTTATTATACACGTAGGAGTTAACTCACTCGGTACGACGGAACGCTATAGTGGTCGTGATGAAAGGCATGGTTCTGTACGACGGAACGCTATAGTGGTCGTGATGAAAGGCATGGTTCCGTACGACGGAACGCTATATCGGTTTCGATAATTAAAAATTTTTCGACGCTCCCTTTTAGATCCTGCACGCCTACCATAGCCACACTGGTCACTGCAAACATGTCAAGGGTCAAAGGGAAAGTTACTTCGTGAGATTCCGTAGCCATACACTCGTCAGGAAACGATTGACTTCGGCAACCTACACGAATGGCTAATCTGCATTCGTGTCGAAAATGGCGTCCCAGGCGAGTACGAGTTTTCGAACAAAGTAGATCGCGACGGCGGCGTTTTACTGCTGCTGAAGTGATTGAAGTGCGTCAGACTGAAGGATTGGACATTGAGGAGTATGATGAAGATAATGGTGAAAGTGTATCAAGTGATGGAAGCTGCCAGCAAGGAGGAACTGACAGTGACCCAGTTTCAGACGACAGTGAAGTGGAAGGGGGAGGTGGGCGTACACGTCACGAGAGGCGAGTGGTCAGCGGGTCAAGCACAGTGAGTCGCATGTCTGATGGAGGTATGGAGGTTTCATTCACTTTCCTGTGCATGACTGGCACGAAGATTTTAGTTTTTCTCCCATTTTGCCTCTGTTCTCTGGCTCTTGTGGCCTGCATGTCCCAGTTCAATGCCACGCCCCCTTTGATTTCTTGAATCGGTTTGTGACAGAAGACTTTCTAAATTCCATTGTCATAACAGAAGGCATAAGAGAACTAAGTGGCAAGCAGAATGAGCACTTCTCCTGACCTTCTCACCTTTGACTGTGTGTTCATGGAGCTGATCAGAGTGTGTGACTGTACAGTGATCCTGACCACAAAATTTGGGGTATTTTCAACATGGCACATGACGAAGAAATATTCAAGGAAGAACTTCAATATTTTGGCATGAACTAACCCAGCATGTAAATATTCAGATCTGAAAGTTTTATTTTGATCCTTTATGTTTTGTATTTTTTGTGATTTTTTCCTAACCCTTCAAAATGGGCCGTACCTGGGGAAATGCAAGGGGAAAAACTCTCCGTACCGAGTGAGTTAAAGCCTTGCATTACTAACAGCATCACCTCATCTCTATTATACACGTAGGAGTTAAAGCCTTGCATTACTAACAGCATCACCTCATCTCTATTATACACGTAGGAGTTAAAGCCTTGCATTACTAACAGCATCACCTCATCTCTATTATACACGTAGGAGTTAAAGCCTTGCATTACTAACAGCATCACCTCATCTCTATTATACACGTAGGAGTTAAAGCCTTGCATTACTAACAGCATCACCTCATCTCTATTATACACGTAGGAGTTAAAGCCTTGCATTAACAACAGCATCACCTCATCTCTATTATACACGTAGGAGTTAAAGCCTTGCATTAACAACAGCATCACCTCATCTCTATTATACACGTAGGAGTTAAAGCCTTGCATTACTAACAGCATCACCTCATCTCTATTATACACGTAGGAGTTAAAGCCTTGCATTAACAACAGCATCACCTCATCTCTATTATACACGTAGGAGTTAAAGCCTTGCATTAACAACAGCATCACCTCATCTCTATTATACACGTAGGAGTTAAAGCCTTGCATTAACAACAGCATCACCTCATCTCTATTATACACGTAGGAGTTAAAGCCTTGCATTAACAACAGCATTACCTCATCTCTATTATACACGTAGGAGTTAAAGCCTTGCATTAACAACAGCATCACCTCATCTCTATTATACACGTAAGAGTTAAAGCCTTGCATTAACAACAGCATCACCTCATCTCTATTATACACGTAGGAGTTAAAGCCTTGCATTAACAACAGCATCACCTCATCTCTATTATACACGTAGGAGTTAAAGCCTTGCATTAACAACAGCATCACCTCATCTCGCCTGTCGGGGTCACCAGGTTCTGTGTTGGCCGCTGCACATCTGGATGCCACCATCTCCTTCAGGCAGCTCTGCCTTGACTTTTGTGGACAATTTCTTGAATATTTGGGCCACTGATGTTGGTTATGTTCTTGATGTATGAGATTGGAGGTCTGTCTGTCTTCTTTTTTGCCACTGTTTTTTCTTGAAAGATGGTTTCACGAGGTCCGTGTTCTTGTTGCGTGACACATTTACAATAACAGAACAAAACAAAACAACCCCCCCCCCCCCAAAAAAAAAAAAACCCCCACAAAAACCCCCCAACTATTAATATGGACAACAAATAAACCTCATATCCATACCAGCAAAACAAACCTCATATCCATGCCAGCTTCTCTTCATGCCAGTCAGAGTAAATTATTTTTTAATCTAGTCTGTGGCCTGTGTACGTTAATATTTTGTAGATTGTGATGAGTCGAACTGCCTGGTTCACATGATTGTTTTGACTTGTGGCCAGTCCGTCCTGTTTAGAAATGTCATGCTTGTAATTTTCTCTTTTCTCTGTAGCCTATGTCTTGGTTCTTGTCAGAGTGGTGATTATGTGGACCGTGATGTGGCGTGATTGTAGTTTTTACTTGCCTGTGGCGTGATTGTAGTTTTTACTTGCCTGTGGCGTGATTGTAGTTTTTACTTGCCTGTGGCGTGATTGTAGTTTTTACTTGCCTGTGGCGTGATTGTAGTTTTTACTTGCCTGTGGCGTGATTGTAGTTTTTACTTGCCTGTGGCGTGATTGTAGTTTTTACTTGCCTGTGGCGTGATTGTAGTTTTTACTTGCCTGTGGCGTGATTGTAGTTTTTACTGCTGTGGCGTGATTGTAGTTTTTACTTGCCTGTGGCGTTGTGAGTTTTACTTGCGTGGCGTGATGATTTTTACTTGCCTGTGGCGTGATTGTAGTTTTTACTTGCTTGGATGTATTGTTTGTTGTTGTACGTCAGTATGGGTTGATGTGTGTGTATGGATTTGTGTTTGTAGTTATCGTCCAGAGTGGAACTGATTGGTGTTGTTGTGTTGTGTATGGATAGTATGTGTTTGTTATGTACAGATAGTATGTGGTTGTTGTGTTGTGTATGGATAGTATGTGGTTTGTTGTTATGTACAGATAGTATGTGGTTTGTTTGTGTTGTGTATGATAGTATGTGGTTGTTGTTTGTATGGATAGTATGTGGTTTGTTGTGTTATGTACAGATAGTATGTGGTTTGTTTGTTTGTATGGATAGTATGTGGTTTGTTGTGTTGTGTTGGATAGTATTTGTGGTTTGTTGTGTTGTGTATGGATAGTATGTGGTTTGTTGTGTTTGTGTTGTTGTTTGTGTATGGATAGTATGTGGTTTGTTGTGTTGTGTATGGTGATGTATGTGTTGTTTGTGTGTTGTGTATGGATAGTATGTGGTTTGTTGTGTTGTGTATGGATAGTATGTGGTTTGTTGTGTTGTGTATGGATAGTATGTGGTTTGTTGTGTTGTGTAGGATAGTATGTGGTTTGTTGTGTTGTGTATGATAGTATATGATTTTGTTGTGTTATGTACAGATAGTATATGTTTGTTGTGTTATGTACATATAGTATATGATTTGTTGTGTTCTGTACAGATAGTATATGGTTTGTTGTTATGTACATATAGTATATGATTTGTTGTGTTCTGTACAGATAGTATATGGTTTGTTGTGTTATGTAATATAGTATATGATTTGTTGTGTTATGTACATATAGTATATGATTTGTTGTGTTCTGTACAGATAGTATATGGTTTGTTGTGTTATGTACATATAGTATATGATTTGTTGTGTTCTGTACAGATAGTATATGGTTTGTTGTGTTATGTACATATAGTATATGATTTGTTGTGTTCTGTACAGATAGTATATGATTTGTTGTGTTATGTACATATAGTATATGATTTGTTGTGTTCTGTACAGATAGTATATGTTTGTTGTGTTATGTACAATAGTATATGTTTGTTGTGTTATGTACAATAGTATATGTTTGTTGTGTTATGTACAGATAGTATATGTTTGTTGTGTTTTATGTACAGATAGTATATGGTTTGTTGTGTTATGTACAGATAGTATATGATTTTGTTTATGTACAGATAGTATATGATTTGTTGTGTTATGTACATATAGTATATGGTTTGTTGTGTTATGTACAGATAGTATATGGTTTGTTGTGTTATGTACAGATAGTATATGATTTGTTGTGTTATGTACATATAGTATATGGTTTGTTGTGTTATGTACAGATAGTATATGATTTGTTGTGTTATGTACATATAGTATATGATTTGTTGTGTTCTGTACAGATAGTATATGGTTTGTTGTGTTATGTACAGATAGTATATGATTTGTTATGTACAGATAGTATATGATTTGTTGTGTTATGTACAGATAGTATATGATTTGTTGTGTTATGTACAGATAGTATATGGTTTGTTGTGTTATGTACAGATAGTATATGATTTGTTATGTACAGATAGTATATGATTTGTTGTGTTATGTACAGATAGTATATGATTTGTTGTGTTATGTACAGATAGTATATGATTTGTTGTGTTATGTACAGATAGTATATGGTTTGTTGTGTTATGTACATATAGTATATGATTTGTTGTGTTATGTACAGATAGTATATGATTTGTTGTGTTATGTACAGATAGTATATGGTTTGTTGTGTTATGTACAGATAGGATATGGTTTGTTGTTATGTACAGATAGTATATGGTTTGTTATGTACAGATAGTATATGGTTTGTTGTTATTTACAGATAGTATATGGTTTGTTGTGTTATGTACAGATAATATACTGATTGTTGTGTTTTGTTATGCACTGATAGTCTGTGATCAGTTGTATTTTGTTACGTTCACATAGTACTACTTTTGTAGGTCGAAAATGCTTACAGAACAAAGTAAGTGGACTGAAGCATGGCACTGCATTATAAGCAATGTGTACTGCCTAAGGAAAGTAGCTGAATGTTGTGTGGGATGTTTGTAGAAAGGAGACACAAGTAGGACATGTCCAGTCCATAGCATCATGAACTGTTCCAGCCTGTTGTCTTGTCAGGACAGCATGCCCTAGCGCACAACCCTATGTTGTGGAGTATTTAGATACAAAATAATCTCGTTTTGCTCCTTTGAAGTGGTGTCTTTAACCCTTTGACTCCTGCGCCCTGTCCGCCAGCATCCTGCATTGTCGATCATACTAGCAAAGCAAAAACTTAACTCTTTGATTCGCTCACCCCATCCACCAGCTTCCTGCAGGAAGCTAGTGTATAGGGTGATGGAATCAAAGGGTTAAATTTTTGCTTTTGGAGGATAGGGTGCAGGAGTCATAGAGTTGAACAGCACACAACTGAACCGTATCTTGTAGGTGCATAAGCTCAGCTAATGCGAGACACCATGCTAACTGCAAAACATTCAACTGGGTGGTCGAGAAATCGGTGAAAAGACATTCACCACTAGGTGTTGCTGTCAAGCCCACCCCTATCCCGTTACCCGGTTCTGGCCTGAGTGATGCGTGTCCTCTTTGTCTCAGTGCTGAAAAGTGACAACACTCTGTCCAGCCTTTGTATACCCTTTGTTTCCTCCAAGCTCAGCCACTTGGTGTTTTTCCCTTCACCACTGAATTCTTCATCGCAAGTGGTGTCTTTAACCTGTTCACTGCTTCCGACCGAATATTCGATCGGAAGAAACATGCACCTCCAGTGCCATCGACCGAGTATTCGGTCGGCGACCTTTCCTATTTTTTAGTCAGAAAACCCCAACACTTTCAGTGATGTGTGAGATAATCAACGGAAGCTTCAGGATTTCCTCTATAAATAGATGCTAATTATGTATGTGTGACATTTTACGGTCTTTTCCGCCCGTGCGATTGAAAAGGTGACCCCCTAAAGCAGATTACTATTCAGCGACTACAAACAATGGCGGACGAACTTGCTTCAACGTGAGCGTCGCTTGGGCCCGAAAAACAACTTGTACAGCAAAAGATGTTGCAGAAATTATTAGTTGTGGAGCTGATTCTGATTTGCAGTCTGTTGATTCACTCGGTCAGAGTGAAAATGATGATAATTTGGGCGCATGCAGGCGATATTTCAATGTGATGTCCTCAGTCGGACTTGACCCAGATAAGAGTCGGAGTGACATTACTAGCACTGGCGATTGTAAAAATGAAAGTACTGCTGCTCCTGGTGTGTTGTAAAGTATACTGAACAGGAAAATATATAGTGTTGTGGGGTTTTCTGGGCTGGACGAAGAGATATCAATTTTTTTTTTATTTTAAGTCAAGAAGTTTAAAACTCCATGGAACAGGCGATTTACTTCTTTATTTACACTTTGGCACTGAAAGGGTTAAAGACATCATGTTGACTGTAGTTTTGTTGCAAAGGGGATGGAAGGAAACCAGGGAAGCTTGATAAGCCCTAGACATCACTTCCATCGTATGGTCCTGTGTGAAAGTAAGACAATCCATGATACCAGTTTACTGAATTTGAATGTGAAGTGGTACTGAGAAATCACTATGTGGAGTTGATGTCCTTTGATAAACCGTTCCATTTTTAAACCCAAAGAAGCGGACGGCTTACTGAATGATATGAAATGAATGGGCATGGAACTAAGGTGGTCAGATGTTGGGACTTCCAATCGGAACATTTTGGATTTGATCCACCTGGATATCTTTGCCAGGTGAATAGAGGATAGAGACTTTTCCAGTCCCCCAGGTTAATGTATATGTAGACCTACCACTGTCTGATCTTCTTTGTATGTATATGTGTACAGCGTATGCACAATAAAAATCTTGTCAGTCATGTTGGTATCCGATGACTTATGGAAAATATGCATGTTAAAAATTCTGTAAGTGACATTGGTGTCCAGTGACTTATGGAAACATAAGAACTATCATCATGCGTGCTCTTTGAAAACAACAGTGTACAGAATGTGCAGCTAGATACTACTTGCATGGTGTGGGCAAAATGAAGCGCTTATATGCGTCTTAGAAAAGTCAGAATGTTTAAAATAGATAAATAGATAAATAAAATACGAAAAAAATGATAATATATTTTGAGAAGGCCACTAGACATTATTGAAACTCCCCCATAAAAGTTTGGAGTAACTTGAGTGTTTAGAAAAGGAAAAAAAGACATACCAGAACTAAGCACTAAGCCGACCCTGTTACAAAGTACGGTTGTATGTCAGGATTTTCCGGGAAGCGAAAACGACAGTCAAGAGCTGGAGAGTGAATGGGAACCCACCGACAGCGCCGTGGAGGTGGGGTCGGTGTCTAGTGGCACAGGGGGCACTGATGCAGAAAGAGAAGTCGTGAACGGACTTCAAGCCGCAGAGGAGGAGAATGAGCAGCCAGCCTCTGAAACGACATCCACGGTCGACGAAATACCGTCGGTGGTGGCTGGCGTGTTTCCAAGTGTGACCGCGGCTGAAGAGGTAAGAAAAGTTGATCTTCGTTCAGCTTTTGGGAGTTCAGTTGTTTCTTTTCTCTTCTTTTTGCTTGCTTTGTCTGTTAACCCTTTCACTACTGCGCCCTGTCTACCAGCATTCTGCATTGTCAACCATGCCAACAAAGTAAAAACTTAACCCTTTGATTCCCTTTCCCTGTCCACTAGATTCCTGCAGGAAGCTGGTGAATAGGGTGAGGGAGTCAAAGTGTCAAGTTTTTGCAGTTGGTGGATAGGGTGTAGGAATCAAAGGGTTAAACATGACAGGAGAAGAAGGTGGCCTGTGATGAGAATTCAGAATAGAGATCATCCTGGAAAGAATTGTGTTGACCTGTTGTGAACAGATGATTGAGGATAAATACACTGACCGTTACGCATGTCTGTGTGTACACATGTACACAGTCTTGTCTCTTCACACGCATGCACCCACACACACACACTCTGGTTGCCACATCAGACATTATTTGTGTGTAATATTTGTGACCTCCCATCACCAGTTCAGCCTTAACTCGCAGTCAGTTGAACAGCACTAGTAGCTGAAAAGGTGGCTGAGGATCTATCTGGGCTGTTTTGATTTTTTCTCTAACTTGATTTCTGTGGGTTGTAATCTATCCCCCACAGAAGTTTCTGTCTTGAAAAAATATTAATCAGTTTAAACTTACTTACTTACTTTTTCCTTCCGCTTTTAGTGGTGGGCGTCGTGGGGAGATACAGTCGTCTGTCAGCAGCAAGGCGGGTGGCCTGGAGAAGGGACATCTTATGAGCTCTGAAGGTGTCTGCCACGGAGTTGCTCCATCGTCGTCTTGGTCTTCCTCTGGCTCTCCAGCCAGAGTATCTGGTGTTGTATGCCCGAAGAGCTGGATGGTTTAGGGGCATATGTGTGAGGTGTCCGAACCACTTGATCCTCATATGTTCGATGTGTTGTAGGATTGGTGTTGCTCCTACCATGTCTCGTATCACCTCATTTCTGATCTTGTCCCTCCTTGTCTTGTTTACTGCTTTCCTCAGGCATTTCATTTCACAGGTGACCAGTTTTCTCTCGAGGACTTTAGTTAGGGACCATGTCTGGCACTGGTATGTCAGCGTTGGTAGAAAAATGGCGTTGAGTTTCACCTTAGTGCTGGTGGGAATGCTGGGGTGTTTCAGGAGAGGGGCAAGTTGGTAGCTGACTGCGTTGGCTTTCTGGCATCTGGTCTCGATTGCTCTGTCTAGTTTGCCATTTTCAGTGAAGATGCTGCCCAGGTATTTAAATTCGCTGGCTTGCTTCAACTGGGTTCCATTGATGTTGATATCCAGTTTGTTTGGTCTCTTACTGACAGTCATGACCTACAATCAATTTAAAATGGTATTTTAATGCACTGATCGTAGCAGAAAGAATGCAATTTCTTACCAGAAGTACGTATTTTTGTCTCTTATTGCGAACTGTAACCTGTACAGAACCCCCACATGTAACATACTGACAGAAAGCTCTTTGGTGCACCTTTTGCATAATGACAGCTAAAAATAGAAACAAACCGGGTCAAATCCACCAAATAAAGAAATTAAAGAAAATGTGTAGGAGAGTACATAAAAACTTTAGAGGCTGTTTTCTCAAAATGGCCGTCATACAATGGAACGATTTTAAACATACATAACATCTACATTTGTTTTGAGTACAAGCTTTATTCAAGTATCAAAATAATCAGCAGAATGTACACTTTCCAGTGATATATGTATCTCAAAGTACCCAAAATGCTAGTGAAGTCTGATTTTGTGCTGGGAGGTCACATTTGATGTTTTCATCATCATAAGTTGTTTGCTTAATTACCCCACCCCGTCCTGTGTTCCCTGCCGATGAGCTGACAAAGCCAGAGACAGTGAAATTGATATATGTATGCATGCGCACACACATACACACACAAACCTAACACTCACTTACAGCACACACATGCACATACACATAAACACAAACACACACACACACACACACACACACACACACACACACACACACACACACACACACACACACACACACACACACACACACACACACACACGCATATACTCATCCATGTGTGCGCATACACACAGATGCATGTGTGCGCATACACACGTACACATGCACGCATGCACGTGTGCTCGCACAAAAGACATGCACACATGCACAAAACACATGCACGCAGACACATACACTACAACACACACATTCTACAATACACACCCACACACACACACACACACACACACACACACACACACACACACACACACACACACACACACACACACACACACACACACACACACACACACACATACACTACAACACACACATTCTACAATACACACCCACACACACACACACACACACACACACACACACACACACACACACACACACACACACACACGTACACACACACACACACACACACACACACACACACACACACACACACACACCACACACACCACACACACACACACACACACACACACACACACACACACACACACACACACACACACACACACACACACACACACACACACACACACACACACACACACACACACACACACACACACACACACACACACACACACACACACACACACACACACACACACACACACACACACACACACACACACACACACACACACACACACACACACACACACACACACAAGAGTACCCTAAGATCATAATGACACATAATGATAATGATCATGTGTCAACATTGATGTGAAAAAAATAATCACAAAAATATTACGGTTTGAATATTACCTTAGATGCTACATTGATATCATTGCATAATCTTTTCTCATTGTGTGACGCACAGGGGCAGGCCAAATTCAAGGCACCAGTGGTCCCCATTACACACGAGAATGGGTTGAAATGGTACTATGTTGACCCTCAAGGAAATTTGCAAGGTTTGTATGATGATTTGTGCAGTCTTGTTAAAAAAAAGTTTCCAAAAAATCTGTGAATCCTGTACTTTCCATTTGTTGTCTGATTTAGTACACTTGTTCCTCAAAGTTTGTGGATTTTTTTGTGTATTATATTCTTAAAGCCCCCCATGGGGATGCTGGGGCTCTTTCAGTAGAAATAGTATCCCCACCTCCTGGAAATTCTGTGCTAGAAATTTCCTCTTTTCTGTCTCTGTCTGTCTTTCTGTCTTGTTCCTTTGCTTTCTGTCATGTCTATCATTTTCTGCCTTGTTGGTCCATTAACGTGACGTATTTGATGAAGTCTTTCTCTTTGGATTGATAATTGAATACATGTATTAAGTGCATTTTCGGCTCTAGGGAAATGAGTTTTGCGAAAGCAATTTTTGATAATGTAGTCCTGTTTTTGTATATGCTTTAGTGTCCTTAGTTATGTGTATTCAGGTACGCTTTTTAATTCCCTTATGTCATAAATTGCACAGAGTGGTCAACGCCAGGCATGGCTGTATTTTCCCAGCCATTCTGCCACCCTTTAGTTGCGAGCCGGCGTCGCCTACGTGCGAGCCGGCGTCGCCTACGTGCGAGCCGGCGTCGCCTGCGTGTGCTATTTTTAGCCAGGCAGTGTCGACCAAAGCCCGTCAGTGTAGCGCGTCTTTGTGCTCCCGCACTAGTGACGGGCGAAAAGGGTGTGGGGAGTGGAAGGGAAGGGGCGCGCTATTAATAGCCGGCAGAAAGTGGGCCAACTAAAGTATCTCGGATTTGTGCGCCGTGCAGGGGCATCTCCTTTGATTATGTGCGTGAGTGCATTGATGTGTGCGTTTAATTTTCCTTTCCTTTTTTTCCTTTTGAAGTATTGCGTATGGTTTGAAAGGATTATAGCCCTGATATGGTTCTACGCAGTCGGCTGGGCTTTAAACAAAACTAACAAAATAAATAGATATTCTGAAATATTTGTTATGTAAGTTTTGCTATTATGTTTGTAAGATTTTGTTCACTTCAGTCGTTATACATAGTTTAGCATCACCTTACATTTCTAATACTTAGTTTTGGCCTTGGAATGCTAAGAAGTCTGAAACAGTTGCCAGCTTAACCCCTTCAATGCCAAAGTGTAAATAAAAAGGTAAATCGCCTGTGCCATGGAGTTTTAAACGTCTTGACTTAAAATATGAAAAAAAATCATATCTCTTCATCCAGCCCAGAAAACCCCACAATATTATATTTTCTTGTTCAGTATACTTTACAGCACACCAGGAGCAGCAGTACTTTCATTTTTACAATCGCCAGTGCTAGTAATGTCACCGTGACTCTTGTCTGGGTCAAGTTCAACATCAACATTGAAATATCGCCTGCATGCGTCAAATTATCGGCATTTTCTCTCTTATCGAGTGACTCAACTCGCTGCAAATCAGAATCAGCTCCACAAGTAATGATTTCTGCAACTCTTTTGCTGTATAAGTTGTTTTTCGGGCCTGATCGATGCTCGGTGTTCAGCGAGTTTGTCCGCCATTGTTTGCAGTCGCTGAATAGTAATCAGCTGTAGGGGGTCACCTTTTTGATCACACGGGTGGAAAAGACCGTTAAAACGTCACACATACATAATTAGATCTATTTACAGAGGAAATCCTGAAGTTTCTGTTGATATCTCACACATCACTGAAAGTGTTGGGGTTTTCTGGCTAAAAATAGGAAAGGTCACCAAACGAATATTTGGTCGGTGGCACTGGAGGTGTATGTTTCTTCCAACCGAATATTCGGTCAGAAGCAGTGAATAGGTTAATTGCACATATTTATTGTGTCTGGCATATACTGATCAGCTACAAATAGCCAGACCTGTATCTGTACAAAATGCCCTTTATAAATGACAGGGAGAGTAGGGTGCCACACACATTGCCCTCTGTTAGAATCACGCCATGTTGTGTCATGCAAGAGCCATATCTCTTCCCTTTGGAATCATTCTCCAGGCTAGGTGCTCCCTGTCATTCTCTGCACTTTGTGTTGAATCATTTTGCTGTCCAATGGTATTTTTGTATGATAAATGCATTACAACCCTCAAGATGGCCAGGTGAGGCGTTTGACTTTCTGTGCTAAACCTGAAGGATAGATTGACTCTCAAAAAGAAAAACGTAAAAAAAAAAATTCAGCTGAAATGTGGTTCTATAGACATCTCGTAAGAGCGAGCTGGAAAGACAAGAGAAGTGGCAAGAGCATACTCGATGAGCTGAAAACCTGGAGAAAACCTGTACAGGTCATCTTTAAAAAAGAAACTGACCTTCTTTGGACATGTGTGCAGAAACAAAAACTGCACTCTCATGAAAGATGTCATTCAGGGAAATGCCGAGGACAAAAGAGGAAGGGGAAGACCACGAACAGATTACCTAGGAAACATCAAGGTGTGGACAGGTTGTAACAGTCCTGAGATTTTCAACCTGGTTGAGGACAGACAGATGTGGAGGACAGAGACCCAGAGAGCAGTACGGGCAGCCAACATTGCAAGGAGTGACGCTGTAGACTGACTGAGGACAGACAGACATGGAGGACAGAGACCCAGAGAGCAGTACGGGCAGCCAACATTGCAAGGAGTGATGCTGTAGACTGACTGAGGACAGACAGATGTGGAGGACAGACAGACGTGGAGGACAGACAGATGTGGAGGACAGACAGATGTGGAGGACAGACAGATGTGGAGGACAGACAGACATGGAGGACAGAGACACAGAGAGCAGTACAGGCAGCCAAAATTGCAAGGAGTGACGCTGTAGACTGACTGAGGACAGACAGATGTGGAGGACAGACAGACGTGGAGGACAGACAGATGTGGAGGACAGAGACACAGAGAGCAGTACAGGCAGCCAACATTGCAAGGATTGATGCTGTAGACTGACTGAGGACAGACAGATGTGGAGGACAGAGACCCAGAGAGCAGTGCAGGCAGCCAACATTGCAAGGATTGATGCTGTAGACTGACTGAGGACAGACAGATGTGGAGGACAGAGACCCAGAGAGCAGTACAGGCAGCCAACATTGCAAGGATTGATGCTGTAGACTGACTGAGGACAGACAGATGTGGAGGACAGAGACCCAGAGAGCAGTGCGGGCAGCCAACATTGCAAGGAGTGATGCTGTAGACTGACTGAGGACAGACAGATGTGGAGGACAGAGACCCAGAGAGCAGTGCGGGCAGTCAACATTGCAAGGAGTGACGCTGTAGACTGAGGACAGACAGATGTGGAGGACAGAGACCCAGAGAGCAGCCAACATTCCAAGGAGTGATGCAGTACTAGCCTGTAGACTGACTGAGGACAGACAGATGTAGAGGACAGAGAGCAGTGCGGGCAGCCAACATTCCAAGGAATGACGCTGTACACTGAACTGAAGCTAAACCTGAACTGTTGGGGTGCATCAGAAATAAGTGAATGCAGATTTGCATGACTGGTTCAACTGAATATTCTGTTTGTACAACTCTCGTCCTATGTGATGTGAACTTTTATGTTTGCCAAGTATATGCTGCTCAAAGGATCTTGAGGTATTTCACCTGAAAGATTTAAAAATACTTACAGTACATTAATTAATCTGATGGTAAATCATCTAGAAGTAATTGAAATTACAGCTGTTTGTGTGTGTAAATGTACTTGTGGGCTTGTGTACATGTGTGTGCATGCATGTGTTTGTGTGTGTGTCATATGTGTGTGTATGTGCATGTGTGTGTATATAATGTGTGTGTTTCTGTGTTTGTGTGTATGTGTGTGTGTGTGCATGTTTGTTTATATGTTATTGAAATGTGCGTTGTGTTGGTTTGTCGACAGGCCCGTTTTTGTCAGAGGACATGGCTCAGTGGTTCAGTGCTGGATACTTCACGATGACTCTTGAGGTCAAACGGGGCTGTGATCTCCATTTTTATCCTTTGGGTAAGACTCTGTGTCTGTGTGTGTGTGTGTGTGTGTGTGTGTGTGTGTGTGTGTGTGTGTGGTGCGTGCGTGCGTGCGTGCGTGTGTGCGTGCGTGCGCGCGCGCGCGTGCGTGCATGTGTGTGTGTGTGTGTGCATGTGTGTGTGGTGTGCGTGTGCGTGTGTGTGTGTGTGTGCGTTGTGTGTGTGTGTGTGTGTGTGTGTGTGTGCATGTGTGTGTGTGCATGTGTGCATGCTATGTGTGTGTGTGGCTGTGTGCTGTGTGTGTGTGTGTGTGTGTGTGTGTGTGTGTGTGTGTGTTGTGTGTGTGTTGTGTTGTGGTGTGTGTGTGTGTGGTGTGTGTGTGTGTGTGTGTGTGTGGTGCTTGAGTTAGTTCAGCAACAGATTCATTGCGCTTGAACAGTTCCTTATGCGCTCCATCCAAATCTGCTAGCAGTCTTCTTGCAGACTCCCAGAGTCTGCACAAAACCATTGGCAGAGCAAGAAATGGGGATAGATGGACCTATGAAACACTAAGCAAGAAATGGGGATAGATGGACCTATGAAACACTAAGCAAGAAATGGGGATAGATGGATCTATGAAACACTAAGCAAGTAATGGGGATAGATGGACCTATGAAACACTAAGCAAGTAATGGGGATAGATGGACCTATAAAACACTAAGCAAGAAATGGGGATAGATGGACCTATGAAACACTAAGCAAGAAATGGGGATAGATGGACCTATGAAACACTAAGCAAGTAATGGGATAGATGGACCTATGAAACACTAAGCAAGTAATGGGGATAGATGGACCTATAAAACACTAAGCAAGAAATGGGGATAGATGGACCTATGAAACACTAAACAAGAAATGGGGATAGATGGACCTATGAAACACTAACTTGACTAAGCAAGAAATGGGGATAGATGGACCTGTGAAACACTAAGCAAGAAATGGGGATAGATGGACCTATAAAACACTAAGCAAGAAATGGGGATAGATGGACCTATGAAACACTAAGCAAGTAATGGGGATAGATGGACCTATGAAACACTAAGCAAGAAATGGGGATAGATGGACCTATGAAACACTAAGCAAGAAATGGGGATAGATGGACCTATGAAACACTAAGTAAGTAATGGGGATAGATGGACCTATGAAACACTAAGCAAGAAATGGGGATAGATGGACCTATGAAACACTAAGCAAGAAATGGGGATAGATGGACCTGTGAAACACTAAGCAAGAAATGGGGATAGATGGACCTATGAAACACTAAGTAAGAAATGGGGAAGGGATAGATGGACCTATGAAACGCTAAACTGACATCCTCAGGATGATGGAAATGTGGATGAAAGATGAGCAGCAAACAGGCCAGTTTTTTTTTATGTTGTGTGGACTGGGATTGAAGGAGGCAGACACAAAAAGATCATTGATATAAAAGATTAGGAAAAGACAAGCAATATTTATAGGACATTTTATGAGGAAAGAAATTAGAGCACCTGGTCACAACAGGAAAGCTGGAGGGAAGAGAACACAAGGTAGTCCCAGGGAGAAAATATTAGACATGCATGGTAGCTGAATACAGAGGGTGGGAGATGTAATTGCAATGACAGGGGATAGATTCGTATGGAGGGCCATGATCGCCAATGCCATGTGGCAGGACACATGATGATGATGATGGGTTGGGATTAAACTTGAGATATCAGAGGAAACATTGACACATCAAGATAGACTGCAAAAGCCTGTTTTTTAATGTTGTGGACAGGGATTGAACTCGAGATCTCAGATCTTGAGTTCAAGGCTGTGTCAAAAGAATCAGCCAGCCTGCAGCTTGGATGATGTGTGATGTATTAACCTGTTAACTGCTTCCAACCGAATATTCAGTTTGAAGAAACATACACCTCCAATGCCACCAACCAAATATTCGGTCGGCGTCCTTTCCCTATTTTTAGCTAGAAAACCCCAACACTTTCAGTGATGTGTGAGATATCGACGGGAACTTCAGGATTCCCTCGGCTGCGTGAATTGGAGATTGGGTTCTGTTTGCCAAGGAAACGAACGCGCCGAGGAGGAAGAAGAAAACAGAAGCACATTCAAACTGTTACATCTGTGCGCCCTGCTAGTTTGAAAACTGACTCTTCTCCATCTGTTTCCAGCTTCAGATATGTGCTCCTTCTCTCACATCTTTCAAAACCGGTCTCAAGACCTACCTGTTCAAAAATGCTTTTGAGACAACACTCCATATTCACTCTTGATTCTATCATTCCTCCTTATCCCATTGTTGAAGAGGGTGCATGCTGTGTGTGTGTGTGTGTGTGTGTGTGTGTGTGTGTGTGTGTGTGTGTGTGTGTGTGTGTGTGTGTGTGTGTGTGTGGGTGTTTTGTTGTCATGCATAGTTCTGTTTTCCTTTCCATATTTGTGTGTAGTGATGTGGTATGAGATGTGTTATTATGTTATCATGTGGTATTATGCGGTATGATGTGTTTTGCAGTATGAAGTGTGACATATCTGTCCATATGTCTTATGTTATATGTGTACACTATTTGTGGCTGTTCTGTGCGTCTATTATGTGAAGCGCCTTGTGCTCCCTCCTTGTGAGAGAGGAAGGCGCTCAACAAATGTCCAATATTATTAAATAGATGCTTTATGTATGTGTGACGTTTTACAGTCTTTTCTGCCCATGCGATTGAAAAGGTGACCCCATACAGCTGATTACTATTCAGCGACTGCAAACAATGGCGGACAAACTCGTTTCAACACTGAGCATCGCTTGGGCCCGAAAAATAACTTATGCAGCAAAAGACGTTGCAGAAATCATTAGTTGTGGAGCTGATTCTGATTTTTAGTCTGTTGATTCACTCGGTCATAGTGAAAGTGACAATAATCTGGCGCATGCAGGTGATATTTCCATGTTGATGTGCGTAGTCAGACTTAACCCAGATAGAGTTGGAGTGACATTACTAGTATTGGTGATCGTCAAAACAAAAGTACTGCTGCTCCTGGTGTGTTGTAAAGTATACTGAACAAAAAATAAAGCTTACTGTGAACAGGTTATAAAATCAAACGTTTGTGTACTTGTGTCTTGTGAAAGCATAATCATGTGTGTGGTGATGTGCTGTTGTGTACAGTTGTGAACAGTCTGAGGAATGATGAATGTATAATACAACATAAATGACACTCCATGCATATTGTTACACATGTCAGTAGGTATTCCAAAGTGCTCTTTGCGGGCGGCGAAAAGTACGGCAAAGTGCGATTTTTCACTGGTTTTCAACTTGCTTGTTCTCAACAAAATGCAGTGTCAGAAATAAAAAACATAGATCATGTTGATCTGTGATCCTTTAAGCTTTGTTTAAAGTCAAAATAAATCAATAAGTGTAACATTTACCGTTTGAAATATGTTTTTGATGATGGGTACTAAATTGCGATTTTGCTGCAACTGGAACGACGAAATCGGAACGCGGTTTTGACACCTACCTTGAAAACTCGCCTCGCGGAGATAAGCTGGGTCAGATATCAACAAACCATTTACACAGTCAAAAAGACGACTAAACTTGCTTTCATCCGATGTAAAAAGTGAACTGATAGGCTTCCATTTAGTCGGTCGTTTCGTACCTACTGTCAGTATAACAAACAAGACATTAGGTTTCAATCTTTCTGTAAACAAAAATCAGATGACAAAATTATAACAAATGTCAGCTGATAATAGTAACAAATAATGCGTTTTGTTTACATATCGAATCAAACAAGACATGTACATCAACAACATTCATTCAAAGAAGTCATCTTCATAGTTTTTACATGCCAATTTGTTGGGTTTTTTATCATTAAACAACAATTAAAACATGTCTTGACCTTTAACTGTTCCTTAACTGTGTGTAGAACATTATCAAAAGCTTCCACATCATTGTCTTGACCTTTCACTGTTGCTTAATCACAGTAGATAACTGTCCTGGCCTTCAACTTAAACTGGAAGCACAAAAGATAGAAATCATCTCTTTTTACAAAAAATATGTAATGAAATGTAAAAAAATACTTGTCAGTGTCTATGATCAGTGATTCCCCTTCACAAGTGACAGGAAATTAAAACATGTTAAGACGCAGTTCATCATCATTGCTGTCAAAGTTGTCCAAAAGACTAGGTCTCCGCCCTCTGCCAGTCTTAAGAAATCGCTCCTTCATCCTCATAAAGAGATCATCTGTGAGAAAAATAGTGTAGAGGGAAAGTATTAGTACATCTATCTGTTCTATCCTGTAGCGTAATGTGAAAATCCCATTTGTAAGGACAAACAGGCCTATACATACAGAGCAAGAGGCAAATACTGACCAAAACAAAAACAAATCCAAAAAACAAGAACATAAAACATGCAGGAACACAAGGACTTTTGTACCCCTGCTCAATTAACTTCCCTGCCTGTCAAAGAGAGAAAGGATCAAGAGAGAGAGAGATTGGTGTGGAGCTGTAAGAAGCCTACCAGTATTATTGTCAGCTTTGAAAATAAAATTATAATACCTTACCCTAACTCACAAAGCAGTGGGCAAAGTAAAATGTCCCATACATTTAGGCCTACTCAAATCAGCACAACAAAATTTATCTCATAAACACTATAGGCCTAGTTAGGAAGGTTCATAGTGTCCAACCCATTAACCTGGTAGGCCTAGTTTATTTTGTTTACTTTAAATATTATTTTTGATGACAATATTAGTAATGATAATAAATAGTAATGAATGATAGTAAACTAATAATGAAATAATGATAATAATAATAATGATAAATAATAATGAATAATCATAGTAAAATAATAACAATAACAAAAATATGTTAATATTAATAATAATAATAAACTTTTAAAGCTGTTGAACTAGGTGATAATAATATTGGGCCTAAAAATAATAGGATTGATAAATATGCAAATTTGTTTCAATGGTACCATTCAGGAAGTTTACCCAAAGGCAGAAAAGAAAAATGTGTAACATTGTGAAATTATTGAACAACACTGAACCAGATCGAGTGAAATCAAGGGAGGGCACTCGGCTGATTCGACTATCGATCGATCAAAGCGTTGGTCACGTGACCACAATAAATTGCTAATCTCTCATTAACATCATTATAAATAAATATAATAAAGGCATGGATTATTAAAAAAATCTTTTGTAAACATTTTCCTTTAATCATATGCCTGATCTCACTCTCTGTAAAATTACCGCATCCCAAACCGTCACCTACCCCTACCTTCTAACATATTCATGATACTGTGGGTGCTGCAGCTGTGCGCTTTCCAAACAATTATATTCTAAAATCAGGAAAGAAAATGTCGAAAAGTAATAGTAAACAAACTGCAAGATATTTCACTTACCCTCTAGATAAGTTGGATCGCTTGATTCGTCGTGGCTGGAGCGGTCGACGTAAACTTCGACGTCCATGTGCTCGTCCGAACGATCTTCACGCGTGTCCGCCATTGCCGTCAGACGCTAAGAGAAAGCGAAAATATGTTGCTTTTTCTCAGTCCTCGCGGAAGACAGCCAGTGGTTGAATCCGTATGCAACTAGCAGAAGTTGAAAGTTGAAACCTTGACGTTTTGCACAGTGGAAAATATGGCGAGATTGGTTTTGAGTAAGGTTGCGAAATCATCGACGGAAGTTTTTAACGCACGAAACGACCGACTAAATGGAAGCCTATCAGTTCACTTTTTACATCGGATGAAAGCAAGTTTAGTCGTCTTTTTGACTGTGTAAATGGTTTGTTGATATCTGACCCAGCTTATCTCCGCGAGGCGAGTTTTCAAGGTAGGTGTCAAAACCGCGTTCCGATTTCGTCGTTCCAGTTGCAGCAAAATCGCAATTTAGTACCCATCATCAAAAGCATATTTCAAACGGTAAATGTTACACTTATTGATTTATTTTGACTTTAAACAAAGCTTAAAGGATCACAGATCAACATGATCTATGTTTTTTATTTCTGATACTGCATTTTGTTGAGAACGAGCAAGTTGAAAACCAGTGAAAAATCGCACTTTGCCGTACTTTTCGCCGCCCGCGAAGAGCACTTTGGAATACCTACTGACAGATCATAAAAAACTGATCATTTTGGTATATGGTACTTTGCAGTAGGATGAATGTGACAGAAGTTACGGAGTCTTGCAAAAAGCTAAAATACACATTTTTTTCAAAATAGGTATTTTATCCTTACCCAAATATGGTTTGATTAAACATACAGATGTCTAGGGTTGTTTTACATTGAAAGAGTTTGTCATGCTGAGCAATTTGATATCAAAACCATTTTTGTAACTTTAAAGTGAAAAAAGTTATGGTGCACCAAATATGTGTAAAATTCGCCATTTTTTTCACTGTGACAAATCGGCAAATTTCGCATTTTTGACATCTGATATCTTTTCAACCAGCTTTCAGATGAAGCTGGAAAAAATTAGGGTTAAATTCCTTAATATGTTTATCATATATGATTCATTTCAGTGTCACTGTATTGTATTTCTTAAAGATAATGGAGTTTGAAATTAATGAAAATGGGTCCCTTGCCCAGCTGTTTGGAACGGCGGCGTCCAATTTTGCTATTTTTTGTCATTTTCATAGGTCTGTATTTTTATTGATATGCATTTCTGTCCATATGTTTTTTGCACATCAACTTAACAAGTAAAAACCTTCGTCAGAAATGATTTTCTGGGCTTGTGTGATTTTATATGTGTGTTCAAGGCATGTCTGAATGTGGCCTAAAAAAAGGAAAAAATAAAAAATTTATTTTTTATCCCACATTAAAAAATAAAGTATGTATGTGTTCAGAATGAAAATCTCTATTTTCCCCGCTGATTTTTATACAGATAAGTTCAAATTTGAAAATCACTTTGGAATACCTAATGTCAGTAGTGTATCACATAGAAGGTTCACCTCATGTCTGCATGTTGGATCGTTCAGTTGTATGGATTAAGAACACTTGAGAAATTAGAAAATGTGAAGGCAGAGGAATGACGGCGTAAATAAGTGATAGCATTTTGTTTTTTCTCAAGATGGTATTGGCGTCCTCATGGGAATTGCTATATATACAGTAACATTGCTTTCCTGTTTGCTTGAGGGTTCCACTTTATTTCCTGTCTTGTTTGAAAGTTTGCGCAGTGATTGTCTGAGTCAGTCCCTTTTCCTTTTTTTTTTTCTTCTGCCGTTCCCCTGATAGGCAACATTTGTATAGGTCATGAGAAACATTCTCTTACAAACAAATAAAAACATAGTTTTGAAATTTAGCAGGTCATGTATTGAAAGATTGGTGTACAACATGCTGAAATTTCAACTGCTTAACCGTCACGGTTGCTGAGTAATGGTACAAGTAAAATTACACAAATTTTCAGGTGAAAAATGTCTTACAAAATACACAGTCAGGTCAATACATCAGTTCCTACAGTTACATTTTGAATGAAATTTAATAAAATCCAATGTGAACACACTCCACATGCACTGAAGGAAGAGATCGTCTTGAAGACCGCTGAGATGTTGAGTATTGTTCAGCCATTTGCTTTTCCGTCGTCTGCTTCGCTGCAGAGATAGTGGGTCGTGAACTTTGTACTGTCTACACACCAACTGCAGAGTACAGTGACCTAATGGCCTGAAACGAGGTTAAGAATCAATTTCTGGCCATTAGTTTCTGTTAATGGAAATGCTGAAAGCCCCACGAATTTTCAAAACCCAAGTCAGATTTCTCTGACGCTTGTAGACAAGCGTTGTTGAGACATGATCAGGAAATCCTGACGCTCGTAGCGAGAGTTAATTCCCTCACTGATAAGGGACTGGTGAGTTTTTTCTCAAAAGTTGACATTTCGTATTATTTCTGGCCATCAGATGCCTATGATGTGTTTGACCTTTGTTGATGAAAGGCCTGTGAAAATGATCATAAAGATGGGATGTGTTACAGGGGAATTGATGAAACATTGGGGACGTGTTCCATTTCTGCCTGGAGCTGTTCTTCCTCCCATCGAATCTCTTGTGAGTATCTGGTGGTTGTGTGTGTATGTGTGTGTGTGTGTGTGTGTGTGTGTGTGTGTGTGTGTGTGTGTGTGTGTGTGTGTGTGTGTGTGTGTGTGTGTGTGTGTGTGGTGATGCGTGCTGTGTGTGTGTGTGTGTGTGAGGCTTTGTGTGTGTGTGTGTGTGAGCGTGTGTGTATGTGTGCGCGGTGTGTGTGTGTGTGTGTGTGTGGTGTGCGCGCACATGTGGGGTGTGTGTGTGTGCGTGTGTGTGTGTGTGTGTGCGCATGTGTGTGCGTGTGTGTGCGTGCTGTGTGTGTGTGTGTGCGTGCGTGCGTGTGTGTGTTATCATTATTATTATTACTATGTATTGTTATTGTTATCATTATTATTAGAATTGTTATTATCCCAATTATTATAATTTTATTGGTAATACTGTTGTTATCTAACTATTTCAAGACCTGCGGAAAAGCAAAAATTAATCATCTGTGCACCCTTTGTGGACAGCAGCCCATCACAGCCCCTACGCCTCCAGAGCCGGCCCCCACCATCACCACCACACAACAGCCGGCAGTATCACTATCGCTACCTGCCCCTACTCTCAGCCCCGCCATCACCCCCGCTCTCGCTCCCACACCCGCCCTCAATCCAAACCCGTCCCTCACTCCGACCCCATCCCTGGCTCCAGCCACCCCTTTTCTTGGTCAGGGGACTGGAGTGGCCGACAGCTTGCAGCTTGTTCGGCAAAAGTTGATGATAATTCAGCATCAGAGGCTCCAGGCCCAGATGGAAATAAGGTGAGTGTTGTGTGTGGTGGGGCGTGGTGTGGTGTAGGTGTGTGTGTGTGTGTGGTGTGTGTGTGTGTGTGGTGTGTGTGTGTGTGTGTGTGTGTGTGTGGTGTGTGTGTGTTGTGTGTGTGTGTGTTTTGGGGGAAAGGGGTTATGGTGTGGTGTGGTATGCGGTATGGTGTGTGGTGTGGTGTGTGGTGTGGTGTAGTGTGATATGGTTGTGTGTGTGTGCCAGGCATGGTACATGTCCGCGAATTCGCGGAAATCCGCGAAAACTGGGGAGGGAAAAAAAAAAAAAAAGACTGCGAGCCCGACGAAACCGGCCCTCTGAGTTCGTTTCAGGTCGTTCACTTCAGGCCTTTGTCCCGCCAAAAGCAGCTCACATTGAGTAGGACTACTTCCGCGCATGCGCATTTTGAGACAATCACCATTGCTTTCCGGTCTGGATCGACGTGATCGAATTTGAACAAGAACTTGGAAAAAGAAAACATGCCAAAGCGAACCGATATAGTTCCGCGAAATTCACCGACAGAAGACATTGATGCTGGTATGGCAAACAAATGGAGATGGGACTGGCTGAACAGGAGTCACGAAACTGAAATGTTTTCGTCGTGCTTTGAAAAGCTGAGAATCTGTGGCAAAGCATACTGTATAGTATGTCAAGTTGAAGTTTCTTATGGGTCTGGTGGTGCGAGAAGCCTCAACGATCACATCAAAGGAAAACGACACAAAGAAAAAGTGAAAACTGCTGCAAGTAACACCGTTCTGCCAGGTAAGATTCTCTCTCTCTCTCTCTCTCTCTCTCTCTTTCTCTCTCTCTCTCTCTCTCTCTCTCTCTCTCTCTCTGTGTGATGACAGTTGAAGTGGTGAAGATGAAGCAGCTTACTGCCTGGAAATCAGGAAATTTTTTGCCAGGGATGATTTACCACCATTTCAGGAAGGTCAACGGGTTGATGACTGGTGGGCTAATGTCTTTCAGAAGTACTCCAGTTCCTTGAAACTATTACCCAAGTAATAAAGGCAACTCTGTCTTGTTTCCATGGACCAGTGGTGGAAAGTTCGTTCAATCTGATGGGAGACATACTGGATGAAAGGAGTGGAAGAACATCTCTGGAAACTTTCAATGCTTTTCAGACGGTCAAGTATGGTCTGAAATCCACAGGCAAAACTTTCCTCCAATACTTCAGGCATGAGGACATCAGAAGAGATCCTGTGAACACAAAACTGGTCACAAACATCCAGAAAGCCAGGGAGACTTACCACAACATTTTGGAGAAAGCCAGGGAGACTTACCACAACATTTGGGAGAAAGCCAGGGAGACTTACCACAAACATTTTTGGAGAAAGCCAGGGAGACTTACCACAACATTTTGGAGAAAGAAAAGGAAGAAAGAAAAGGAAAGTTTGAGCATTTCCAGAAAGAACAGATTCTGGTGGCTTCAAAGACAAAAGCCATTGAACATTACAGACAGGAGGCAAAGAGAATGAGATTTGGACACTACAAAAAGCAAGCTCTGCGCATGAAAAAGAAGGCTGAGAAATCGAGCAAAAAGAACTAGACTTCACATATCTTACATATTGCTTGCACTAAAACTGTACATTGAAAGAGACACAAAACTTAAAATTTGTACTTTGAAGAAGACACAAACTTAAAATAATTTGTACTGTATTCAGATAGATGTAAAAAGTAAAGGAAGCAATTAATGTAGAGAAGACAGATCATAAAAAAATTAGACATACTGAAGAAAACTGGAAGTCTTATGATATGAAGTATACCACTACTTGGCTGTGCTGTGATGTGTTGGTGATACTGGACATGACCACAGTTGTGCAAACTGTACACTGTCACTGCGCATGTGCTCCATTGGCAAAGTAAGTAAAATGTATATAAATTGATTTAATGTATTCCACTTAAAGCAATATAGATCATGTATTCATTTTTGCTGTATGATTACATTGGTTTAAAAACTTCCTTTGGGTTGAAGGAATGAGTGATAAAGTGATTCTAGGAGAGCCCTTTTTGTGGCAGAAATTGCTTAATATGAAGCAAGGAAAGGCTTTTTTACTGGCTAGATTTGCTGAAAAACCTTCAGCTTCAGGGGGCAATGCCCCCTGGACCCCCAAACTTTTCAGGGAAAAATACTTTTCTTCCAGTACCATGCCTGGTGTGCTTGTGTGTGTGTGCTTTGTGTTTTTGTGTGTGTGTATGTGTGTGCACGCTGTAAGCTTTGTATTCCCATGGATTTTTTTTTTCAATCTGTGTGACATTTTTGTTTTTCTGTGTGACAATTAAAATCTGCTCTTGACAAATTGGTCAGAAAGTTGAGCTGTATGTTTCTTATCAAAGGCTCAAAATGTAGTGACCTCCATGTTAGTTCATGTCATTTTTTGGTGAAAAATTCTACAGCATGTGATCCAAGGTGACTTCAAAAGATCGTGACCTCAGTTTTGCAATTTTTAGCATTTTTGTCGCAAAAGGTGAACAGTATGTTTTGCATGATGGGCTGAGACTGTTTTATCCTCAAAATATTCAGACCTCAGTGTTGGAAGTTTTTATTGTTTTTGGTGGAAAAGTTGGACAACATATGTTGCTTGATGGGCTCAAAATGTTGTGACTTCCATGTCAAGTTTTTAACATTCATTTAAATATCGAATGCAAAATTTTCAAAATGAAGTCTGAACTGCCTGCAATCAACAAAACTTGTGACATTAAATGTATGTTTGCATATAAGTGACAAAAGAGTTAGCATGTTCGTAAAATTTCGGCTCTTTTCATGAAATTGGTTCTGAAGGTTGTTGCTAAGGAACTTAATTCAATTCATATTTGATGTCCCAGCTTTAACCCCTTGACTGCCGGAAAAATAGCTATTTTTGAACTCCTGTCTGCCGGAGCAAAATTTTGATTTTTACGGTATGTTTACTAAAGTGTGCATTGCTCATTCATTTACTGACAGATGTCTAGATTTTTGTCATGTTTTTTCCTTACATCCCTGTCTATGATGTGATATAACTATAATTTGGTTTTGTTTGTAATTAGTATGGAAAATATATATATATATTATATATATATATAGGTTTTTCCCCCCCAAAAATGACAGTTTCGGAAGATAAACACATATATTATGGAACATAAAACCAATGAAAACAGTACAAAACTTAGTTTTATTGAACACTGAATATCAAAGGAAAGAGTCTGGTTCTCATTGTACTCCGAGTAAATAAAATTGATGTGATAATCCATGAACAAAAAGGGGTAACATAGTCCAAGCCTGGAGGCACTTCTCAGCATGAATATTTCATTGCGTTTAGTAAACAATTCACTATTCATCATCATCTTCTCCCAAAAAGTCCTCTTCATCATTGTTGTGGTCATTTAGGACTTCATCTAAAACGTCCAATATGGAAAACCGCTGGAAAACTGATTGAACTGGTCGACCAGACGAGCTGCCTGAAGTGTCCGCCATCTTGGATATGCTAATCGGTTTCTCCGAACGTCTTAGAAATTCCAAGAACAACTACGGTGACTAGCCAATCATTGGCCAACAATCAAAGGGCTACAACCCTGATTTTACCTTCCTAGATATCGTGAAACAGTTTGTAGTGTTATTTCCGTTATAGTTTTGCCAGGCGAAGCCGACGAAAAATGAACGTGAATTTCACGTTGTTAGGTGCCTGCTACTACCAAAACCACAACATGACAGTTACGTTCTAGGCAGTCAAAGGGTTAAAACTCATCGTATGAAAATGGTTCAGCAGTTCCAAACTAAAAATGATTATAAATTACTTTTGGAAAAGGTTGCTGTTGTAAATCATTATTTCAGATGAAAAGGAAGAATCTTAAGACAGCCAGACACAATTTGTTTACCCCTTGTTGATCTCAGTTTGGGTTTCTGTCCGTCGGACATCATGAGGCACCATTTACTTCCGTGTTTTGTTTTTTATTCTGTATGCTTTTGTTGTTGTTTTTTCTTTTTTCTTTTCTTTTATGTGTTTTTGTTTGTTTTTTGTTATTAAATGCCCTTTTTCTTCCTGAATATTGATAATGTCTTTGTTACATTGGGTACTTTCTTATACATAATTAACCCTTTGACTCCCACACCCTGTCCACCAGCATCCTGCATTGTCAACCATGCTAGCAAAGCAGAAACTTAACCCTCTCCCTCACCCTATCCACCAGCTTCCTGCTGGAAGCTGGTGGATAGGGTGAGGTAGTTAAAGGGTTAAGTTTTTGCAGTTGGTGGATAGAGCGTGGGAGTCAAAGGGTTAAGAACACACTGAATTGGGGACCTTGGTTTGTCTCTGTCTTGAAGGATTGGCACCTAGACTGTTGTTTGGGTTCTGCTGGCAGTCTGAATGATGCTGACAGTGTTGTCTTTGGGCCGTGTTTGTTAGGTTGTCCTCCTTGGAACCATCCCGTGCAGAAGTACCAAGTGGTATGGTCTGACTGTAAGAGTGCTGATCAGAAAGTCTTGTCATTTATTTTATGAAATATAAATGGGAAGCCCAATGCAAGTTAAATTTTAATAGTAAGCCTATAGCCAAACATTCAGATAAAAATGATGGCTTTCAGCCTCCTCAGCCAACAGTCAAAACACTTTTTGATGTCTGAGACATGGTAGTAAGCTGTGATTTCAGTGCTTATCCCAAATCCTGGGTTCTTCAAAACTTCTTGCCAGGCAGGTTTTGCTTAACCCTTTGACTGCCACACCCTGTCCACCAGCATCCTGCATTACCATCCATGCTAGCAAAGCAAAAACTTAACCTTTTGACTCCCTCACCCTATTCACCAGCTTCCTGCAGGAAGATGGTGGACAGGGTGAGGAGGTCATAGGGTTAAGATTTTGCAATTGTGGGATATGATGCAGGAGTCAAAGGTTTGATGCGGTAGTCAAAGGGTTAAGAAGAGGGAACGACTAGTAGTCGTTTGGGTCTAAGTCAAGACTGTAGGGTGAACGAGAGAGAACTTGAATGGATTGTTCTTGTCGATAGATCACAGTGATCTTTGCTTTATTGGCAGTTGTGTTGTCATGTTATGATTTATAGTAGTATTTTGCTGGTATTGACACTTCAATGATGCTCATGGATGGACTGCACAGTATTGGACATTGCATTATAAAAACTGTACCGTCTTCTTTGGCCAGTAAGGTGGACTGCGCCATCTTCTGTCGCCAGTAATGTGGACTGTGCCATCTTCTGTGGCCAGTTAAGTGGACTGTGCCATCTGTGGCCAGTAAGGTGGACTGCCATTTTCTGTGGCCAGTAAAGTAGACTGTGCCATCTTCTGTGGCCAGTTAAGTGCACTGTGCCATATGTGGCCAGTAAGGTGGACTGTGCCATCTGTGGCCAGTAAGGTGGACTGTGTGCCATCTTCTGTGGCCAGTAAAGTAGACTGTGTGCCATCTTCTGTGGCCAGTAAGGTGGACTGTGCCATCTTTGGCCAGTAAGGTGGACTGTGTGCCATCTTCTTTGGCCAGTAAGGTGGACTGTGTGCCATCTTTGGCCAGTAAGGTGGACTGTGTGCCATCTTCTTTGGCCAGTAAGGTGGACTGTGTGCCATCTTCTTTGGCCAGTAAGGTGGACTGTGTGCCATCTTTGGCCAGTAAGGTGGACTGTGCCATCTTCTTTGGCCAGTAAGGTAGACTGTGTGCCATCTTCTGTGGCCAGTAAGGTGGACTGTGTGCCATCTTTGGCCAGTAAGGTGGACTGTGTGCCATCTTCTTTGGCCAGTAAGGTGGACTGTGTGCCATCTTCTTTGGCCAGTAAGATGGACTGTGTGCCATCTTCTGTGGCCAGTAAGGTGGACTGTGCCATCTTCTTTGGCCAGTTAGGTAGACTGTGTGCCATCTTCTGTGGCCAGTAAGGTGGACTGTGTGCCATCTTCTGTGGCCAGTAAGGTGGACTGTGTGCCATCTTTTTTGGCCAGTAAGGTGGACTCTGCTATCTCTGACCTGTAGGTGGACTGTGCCATTTTCTGTGGCCAGTAAGGTGGACTGTGCCATCTTCTGTGGCCAGTAAGGTGGACTGTGCCATCTTCTGTGGCCAGTAAGGTGGACTGCCATTGTTTCGTTCTTTCTACAGCCAACTCGGAAGACAGGGCAATGCTTCTACGTCTTTACTCGTCGCTGTCTGATTCTCAACTGACTACAGTATATATACATATCACAGTGAACAGCAATCAGTTATCATTTAAACGAATATCATGCCGTGCTGTTATCCGCACGCTGTTTACTGTCAACACACGTCACATCTCCCTTTCTTTAAGGAAACAAAATCAATTAATCATTTTTCAGTCCATACGAAATAAATGTGTTTCCTACCTTTATCACAACATTAACTTAACAAACACTCATTCTCACGCACAGGGCCCAATCATTCATTCACCTCATTTTATCTCGGATCATTATACTATCCATCATCATGTCCATATTTCGCAATGCTTTTAGTTTATCTGATTGTGGTAGAGTCTTTAGTTTCATTCATATTTCAGGAAATCTGGCCTTTTGCTTTGTCTTCCAGATCTTGTTCTGTAAGGAGAATTAACTGGTTCGGGTTGTCCTGTCCTTGTTTGTTTGATAACTTCATCTGGCTCCTTGATGCTGGTTGTCTCAGACATTTTGATGACTGGTGACTGATCAGATGAATTCTCACGGACAGACGATGCTGGCGTCCTGACATCTGTTCCAGTTCCAGTTGTTATCTTCCAGCATCTGTTTTGATGGAATGATGATTTGCTGTTGCTTGCCCGATGTGTCGCTTTCCTGATGTCTTCCAGAAATCATCCTTCTCTGGACAAGTCGTTGAGGGTTGATTGTCTGCTGAAGCTCCGTTTCTGTTGTGTCTCGTAGCTGACGACGATTCCTTCTGTACTGACGTCCGTCCTCTGTGCGAATGGTGTATGACCGGATGTTCACCTGTTGGTCTACTTTGGCGCTGATCCACTTTTTGGATCCTGGAGGTTGGAATTTCACAATCTGTCCCGGACTCAGTTCTGTCAGCTCTACTGCGCTTCTGTTGTAGTAGTGCGCTTGCTTCAGTTTCCTTTTCTCAAGTTCTTTCTTGATGAGTTTGATTCCAGTCTCTCGGCATCGTTGTAGCAAACGGTTCAGGTTGGTATCATGAACTTGTGCTCCTGCTTCGTCGGTTGTCCTCTGCCAAAAACAAAGATGTCATCATGAACCGCCACCACGCCTGGCAGTCCTGCCAGAGCGATGTCAATCCTCCTCTGGAATTCTTCTGGGGCTGGTGAAATACCAAAGGGCATTCGTTTCCATTGGTATTTGCCAAAAGGTGTCTCAAATGTTGTCAGGTAGCTGCTGTCTTCGTCCAGTTCAACGTGCCAAAACCCGTTTTTTCGCGTCCAGGTGTGTGAAGTATTTTGCATCTTTGAGGAGAGGCAGTACGTCATCAATGGTTGGCATGGGGTACTTGTTTCTCCTGAGGGCTTTGTTCAGTGGCTTAGGGTCGATGCACAGTCTGACTTTCCCATTGCTCTTTGTTGTTACGACCAAACTGCTTATCCACTCCGTTGGCGTGTCTACTTTAGTGACCATGTCCAGTTTTTTCAACCTCTTCAGCTCGTCCTTCACTTTCTCTTGCACTGCTATCGGCCACTTTCTGCAAGGCATCTTCACTGGAGCAATACTGGGGTCTGTTTCTAGGTGTAATTTCTCTTCTAGTTTTCCTTCTCCTTCAAAGACATCGTTGTACTTTGTGAGCATATCTTTTCCATTTTCCTCCTCTTTCTGATTCGCCGCTATCGTTGCAATGTTCTCTTCATTGATCATCAACAATTGCATGTGCTGCACAGCTTTCAGTCCCAGTATTGGCTTGCAGTCCGTTTTGGTGATCGCGAAGTTGACTTTGTATTTCCTTCTGTTCTTGGGGTTTTTCACTCGCAGCACTATCTCCCCCACAGGCTTCATTTCTGTTTCGTTGAACATCACCAGCTTCTTCTTCGTCTCTTGCAGGTCAGACTTTCTTTCATCTCCTGTGACTTCTCTGTACAGGCTCTCAGACATCACGTTTGTTGTTGCACCTGTGTCAAGAAGAAATGTTACTGGCATCTCATTTATCAGCATTTTTGCTCGTATGTTTCTCTCCTTTTTTCTGGTTTTGTCTTCGATCCCGAGGATTTCATTATCGCTTTCAATGTCGGTCTCGTCTTCTTCGAAGTGCCAAACTCTTGTTTTCTTTTGATTTTTCTTGGGTTTTATTCTGCAGCATGAAGCAAAGTGATTATTTCCTCCACAAGCTTTGCCTTTTCTTCCAAATGCTGGACATTTCTCTTTTGCTCTTTGGTGCTTTCCACCACAATATCCACATTTCTCTCTGTATTCTGGTTTGTTTCCTTTGCTATACTGCTTTGCTGTCTTCTTTTCTTTGAAAGCTTGGACTTCCTGCGTGTCCTGCGTTTTTCTCATCATTTGGATGGTTTGTTGTTGACTTGATTCATGCGCTCTGCACATATCAATACATGCAGTCAATGCCAGCTGTCGCACTTCCAGTAATTTTGATCGCAGAGTCTCGTTATGTACACCCAGTACGATTTGATCTCTCAACAGTCTGTCTTCCAGTGTACCATAGTTACAGGTCTTGATCAGTCTCCGCAGTTCTGCTACAAACTGTTCAATAGATTCTCCTGCTGCTTGATGTCTGCAGTTGAATCTGAATGCTTCGTAAGTTTCATTGGTTGAACCCACACAGTATTCTTCGAATTTCTGGAGAACGGTGTCAATGTCATTTATTTCAGCTTCATTAGCAAATGCCAATCCTTCATAGATGTCCATAGCATCCAGCCCGATGCAAGAAAGAAAAACTGCTGTTCTGTATGTTGAGTCTTCTTCTGTCTGTGTTGTTACTATTTCATAGCTGTCCCAAAGCCTCTTGAATTTCCTCCAGCTGCTCTGCAGGTTTCCCCCATTCACATCAAGTTTAGGAGGTAAGGGAATCTTGGCATGTCGTCGACTGGCTTTTCTCTCTTCTTGTTCATCTTCCATGGTTGAACTTTAGTCTTCAATATTCTGGATTTTTGTTGACTGGCTTTTCTCTCTTCTTGTTCATCTTCCATGGTTGAACTTTAGTCTTCAATATTCTGGATTTTTGTTGGAGTTCGTAATCACGATTCTGACACCATCTTTCGTTCTTTCTACAGCCAACTCGGAAGACAGGGCAATGCTTCTACGTCTTTACTCGTCGCTGTCTGATTCTCAACTGACTACAGTATATATACATATCACAGTGAACAGCAATCAGTTATCATTTAAACGAATATCATGCCGTGCTGTTATCCGCACGCTGTTTACTGTCAACACACATCACAGCCATTTTCTGTGGTCAGTAAGGTGGACTGCCATTTTCTGTGGCCAGTACAGTGGACTGTGCCATCTTCTGTGGCCAGTTAGGTGGCATAGAAGATGGGACACACACACACACACAAGCATACACACACACACACACACACACACACACACACACACACACACACACACAAGCATACACACACACACACACACACACACACACACACACACACACACACACACACTCTCTCTCTCTCTCTCTCTCTCTCTCTCTCTCAAACAAAACAAAAAAAATGTGCGCACACACACATGCACACACAGACACACACACACACTCTTAAAATTTTTTTTCACACACACGCACGCATGCACACACACACACACACACACACACACACACACACACACACACACACACACACACACACACACACACCACACACACACACACACACACACACACACACTCTCTCTCTCTCTCAAACAAAACAAAACGAGTGCACACGCACACATGCACACACACACACACACACACACTCTTAAAAAAATGTTCACACACACGCACGCACACACGCACGCACGCACACACACACACACACACACACACACACACACATACACACGCACACACACACACCCCTACCTTAACAACACCAACTTTCAACTCCAGCGTCCAATTTCAGTCAGTTACAGGTGCAGGCGTTATCACAGCTACAAGAACAGGAGAATTTCAAAGCTCTGGACCCCACACAGCAGCAGCAGGTAAGGATACACTGCATGCAGGCCAACCCTCACCTGCAGCAGCGGTTGCTGCAGCTGCAGCAGCTGCAACAGTTGGAGCAGCAGCATCAGTTGCTGGAGCAGCAGGCGGTGGAGCAGCAGGCGCAGCATCAGCTGCAGCTCTTGTCGCAGGGTCAGAATCCGGCCACTGTTCCTGCTGGTCACCTGACGTCTATCCCTCCGGCCGTTTCCCTGCCCTCCCTACAGCAACATCCGCAGCATTTGCCGTGAGTGTGTGTGTGTGTGTGTGTGTGTGTGTGTTAAAAATTCTGGTGTGTGTGTGTGTGTGTGTGTTGTGTGTGTGTGTGTGTGTGTGTGTTAAAAATTCTGGTGTGTGTGTGTGTGTGTGTGTGTGTGTGTGTGTGTGTGTGTGTGTGTGTGTGTGTGTTGTGCATGCATGCGAGCATGCATGTTTGCCTCTGTGTACGTGTGTGTGTTTAAAAATGCTGGTGTGTGTGTGTATGTGTGTGTGTGTGTTTGTTCGTTGCTTGATTTAACGTCTTTTCACTATAAGTGATATTAGACGGGGAAAAATGGCATGGAGGATGAAATAAGGGGGGGGGGGGGGGGGGTGGAGGGAGAGGGGAGAGGGGAACAGAGTAAGGGAAGTAAAAAAAAAATAAAAGGAAGTGGCAAGGTCTTAAGAAAAAGGATATGGATGAACAGAGAAATGAAACTAGAACAACGCTAACATCAATAATGTAAAAGAAAAATCGTCATAAAAACAAAACAAAACAAAAATAATCATAATTATAATAATAATCTTAAAGTAACGCATTAACAGGACTGTGAACCAATGATTCTGAAATTTTAACTAACAAAACTTGATCCGATACTACTTCTTTAAAATGCGTTTCAAGATAGTTTCCTTGTGTAAACGTCTTTGGTAAAAAGGAACGAAGCTTTCTGCAGTAAAACAAACAGTGATACAATGTGAATTGTTCGCTGCAAACACATAAAACGTTGTTACAATATTTTGTTTTCAAAGCGTTCAGTTGAATGCGAAAATGTGTCATAAACAATTAATCTCAAATGATATAACGAGGAATACTGCAAGTTTTTACAGATATTTTGAACTGAAAGTTTGATTCTTTTTTGAGACACAAATTTTTCATTTAAATGTTCATGAAATCGAATCCATGATGCTAATTCTAGCGAGTTGTAAGCTTCTTTTACCAAGGTGTTGTTAACATGTAATTCTATGGAATTTTCAGAATGGAGGGCACCGGATTTAGCTGCTCTGTCAACTATGTTGTTGCCATAAGACCAACATGAGAAGGCACCCAGCATAAATTGATTTCCGAGCCATTTATCTTTAAACAATGTATTAGATGATTTGCCTCAATAATTAAGTCAGGTCTTGTGTCTGTATCAAAAGACTGTAAGGCATATAATACAGATTTTGAATCAACAAAGAGAACTACTTTGAATGACACAGGCCGAAGGCTTATTAAATAATGCAACGCTTGAACAACAGTGACCAATTCTGTTGTATATATAGATACATTTGCCCCAATGAAAAAAGACTTTTTAATGTTAAATTTTGGAACATAAAAGGCTGCTCCAGCGCTCTAATTTGCTAAGACTGACCCATCAGTAAAAATGTGGAGGTGGGTACGGTACTTTTCATCGATGTGTTCACAAGCTGTGGATAGCGTAATGTTGACATTATCATCTTTTTTAACGTTTGCATAATCGAGATCAAATGTGGCCTTTAGCATTTCCCATGTAGGGATAGGCGTTATCGTTGGTTTCTCGGCTATTTCATCCATTGTTATGTTGGACTGTTTGATCAGGCCAGATATGTAAGTTGCGGCTGTAATTTGTGATGAAATGTTTTTTGCTCGTTTTGGAAAGTCAGTATCAGACCTGATTTTAATTTCTTTGCTCACAAAATTATCCACTTGTGAAGTAGTTCTAATTGTAAACGTGGTGTGTGTGTGTGTGTGTGTGTGTGTGTGTGTGTGTGTGTGTGTGTGTGTGTGTGTGTGTGTGTGTGTGTGTGTGTGTGTGTGTGTGTGTGTGTTTTAAATGCTGGGATATGTGTGTGTTTTGAAAAATGTGTGTGTGTGTGTGTGTGTGTGTGTGTGTGTGTGTGTGTGTGTGTGTGTGTGTGTGTGTGTGTGTGTTTGTGTGGTAAAAGTGCTGGTTTGTGTGTGTGTGTCAAACTTGCTAGCAAAGCAGAAACTTAACCCTTTGACTCCCTCACCCTATCCACCAACTTCCTGCATGATGCTGGTATATAGGGTGAGGAAATCAAAAGGGTCAAGCTTTTGCAGTTGGTGAATAGGGTGAGGGAGTCAAAGGGTTACACTACGTGGTGCAGACGGATGGGGCAAAAAATATTCACTTTTCATCATGTTCTAACTTCAAAGGTATAGTTGCCTCCAGATAGGTGTAGTATGTTTACGTGGATGTTGTCAGTGTGTGGTGTAAATATGTATTTACAAGTAATACAGGTGTAACATGCATGTAATGTATATGAATGCAATGTAAATGCAATGTGTGTGAATGTTAGCTGTTTAGCTGTCGTAATTTTTGTGCATGTTTTGTCTTGTTTTCCTCTGTGTGTGTGTGTGTGTGTGTGTGTGTGTGTGTGTGTGTGTGTGTGTGTGTGTGTGTGTGTGTGTGTGTGTGTGTGTGTATGTCTGTGTGTGTGTGTGTGCGCACTGTTTTGTTTGGTCAAGCATTGTTGATTGATTTTGTTCTGTAAAATGCAAAAGAGATAAATTGGAAAAAAGTACTTATACATCATTAAAAGTTACAAAGGTTAGTCCCATAACTGCTTCACATGGGGAGTGAGGTGGTAGGTGACCTCAGTATTGTTTGATCAGTGTGTTGAAATTGAATGGTGAAATGGTAACCAACATGATGGATTGGTTTGCTTGATATCCAGATCTGTAGAGGACATCACAGGGATTTCGTCGTCATCTGCCTTCCAGCTTCCTGTGTCGCAGCCGTTGCCATCTGGGGAAGGTCAAGGTGATCTGCCTTCTATCTGGGGTGCTGGTCCTCCTACAGGTATGTGGGGTGGAGTTGTGGAGTGGTGTGTGTGGGGATGTTGGAGGAGGTTGGTGGGTGATTGTGGTGGTGGGTTTGATGTGTGGATGTGGTCTTTGTGTTAGATAAGTTTGTGTGTATGTGTGTGTGTGGTGTGTGTGTGTGGAGTGTATTCGTGCATTCGCCCGTTCGTGTATTAGTCTCTCTCTCTCTGGCTGGCTGGCTGTGTGTCTGTCTGACTGTGTGTGTCTGTGTATCTGTCTGTGTGTGTGTGTGTCTCTCTCTCTCTCTCACACACTCTCTCTCTCTCTCTCTCTTGTGAGATGGTTATATGTGTTTGAGTGTGTTTGTATATATGGGTACGTATCTTGTGTAAGAATATATGTGACCTCGCACCACGAAATCAGTCTTAACTCACAGTCAGTCGAGCAGCACTGGGAGCTGAAAAGGTGAATAAGGGTCTATCTGGGGTGTTTTGACTTTTTCTCAAAAATTGATTTCTGTAGACTATAATCTATCCCCCACAAATTATTTTCTTGAAAAAATGTTATTAATCAATTTAAATCGATATTTTAATGCACTGATCGCAGCAGAAAGAACGCAATTTCCTACCAAAAGTACCTATTTTTGTTTTTTATTATGAACCGTAACCTGTGCAGTACCCGCACACGTAATACACTGATGGAAAGCTCTTTGGTACACCTTTCACATAATGACAGCAAAAATTAGAAACAAACTGGGTCAAAGTCACCAAATAAAGAAATCTAAGGAAAATGTGTAGGAGAGCACGCAAAAACTTTAGAGGCCGTTTTCTCAAAATGGCTGTCATACAACTTAATGACTTAAAACATTCATAACTTCTACATTTTTTTGAGTACAAGCTTTATTCAAGTACCAAAATAATCGGCAGAATGTGTACTTTCCAGTGATGTGTTACTGTGTGTCTCAAAATGCCCAAAATGCTAGTTAAGACTGATTTCGTGGTGGGAGGTCACTTATGTGCATTACTGTAATGTGTGCTGGTTGCATGAATGCATGGTGATGTTTGCTGATGATAGTTTCAGTTTTGTATTTTCAGTTGTTGTATGTCACATTGTGTATGCCTGTTTCGTTCGTTATTTCTTTTAACGTCTATTCACATAAGTGCTTTTAGACGAAAAGAAAAAGAAAAACGTAGGTGGGGGTTACAGGTATAAAACAATCGGGCTGAATCAAAGAAAACGACCTATGGGATTGTGCAGTAAATGCCTAGCAATGTGTAAATACAGAGTGAAATCAGTATGTTTCTGTTTCAGATTTGTAAATGATGCAGGGAAATAAGGTCGCATTTGCTGACAACACAAAAGGTGTTTAACTGTCATGTAATCAGTACAGGTACATTTGATGGTTTTAATGAATTTAGTTCGAAGTGAATTGAGAGATAATCTGTAAGCTAAAGTTATCTCTAGTCTTGTAAAACCCTGGTAATTTGCAATGAAGGGGTGAAGGTCTCGTGTAGCTTTTACTTTGGTTTCTAATTTAGGTATGCCTGTTTACAGGTGGTATAGTGTTGTTAGTACCTATGTGAACGTGTTGAGGATAGCCAGGTATGTTTACAGGTGTCTGGTCCCATGCACAGCCAACAGGTGTGTGGGAGCTGGAGAACCTCCCAGTGACCACAACGAGCAAACCTGATCCAGACATCATGAGAAAGGTGGGTCTGTGTTAGGTGTCCACGGTCCCTGTCTTGTCTGTCTGTCTGGTTGTCTCTCTGTCTGTCTGTGTCTTTCTGTCTGTCCCTGTCTGTCTCTGTGTGTGTCTGTCTATTTCTTTGTCTCTCTGTTTCTCTGTCTTTCTGTCTGTGTTTCTCTCTGTCTGTATCTATCTCTTATCTCTCTGTTTTTATCCCCTCTCTCTGTTTCTCTCTTTCTTTCTCTCTCTCTCTCTCTCTCTCTCTCTCTGTCAGTCTCTCTGTCGCTGTCTCTGTCTCTCTTTCTCTGTCTTTCTCTCTCTGTCTCTCTCGGTCTACCTCTTATCTCCCTCCCTCCCTCCCTTTTTCTTTCTTTGTAGCTGTCTTTCATTTCTTTGTTCCTCCATCTCCACAGGCATCCTGTGTTGTCAACCAGCAAAGCAAAAACATATCTCTTTGATTCCCCCACCCTGTCCACCAGCTTCCTGCATGAAGGTGGTTGATGAATTGAGGGAATCAAAGAGTTAAGTTTTTGCTGTTGGTAGATAGGGTGAGGGAGTCGACAAGACAAGAGTGCATTCATTTTTGATTTCCCAAGCTGTGGGTGGTGGTTTTATTTATTTATTTTTTTTTAATTTTGATTTTATTTTTATTAAAACTGAAAGGAAAGCAGCAAAAAGCAGTTGTTTTAGTTGTCATTCCTGTATTCTGTTCTCCAGCTTTCTGAAGAAAGGATGAGGGAGAGGAAAGGTTAAAGCATCTTTGTGAATGGATGTCCCCGTCTTGTGCAAAATACACCTGTTACATCGGGGAGTAGTGAAAGGGTTAGCGTACATCTTTGTAAGTGGACATCCCTATGTTGTACAAAATACACTTTGTTTATACACACCTTTGTAAGCAGACATCCGTATGTTGTACAAAATACACTTTGTTTATACACACTTTTGTAAGCAGACATCCGTATGTTGTACAAAATACACTTTGTTTATACACACCTTTGTAAGCAGACATCTGTATGTTGTACAAAATACACTGTTTATGCACACCTTTGTAAGTGAACATCCCTATGTTGTACAAAATACACTGTTTATACACACCTTTGTAAGTGAACATCCCTATGTTGTACAAAATACACTGTTTTATCACACCTTTGTAAGTGAACATCCCTATGTTGTACAAAATACACTGTTTATACACACTTTGTAAAGTGAACATCCTAGTTGTACAAAATACACTTTGTTTATACAACCTTTGTAAGTGAACATCCCTATGTTGTACAAAATACACTGTTTATCACACTCCTTTGTAAGTGAACATCCCTATGTTGTACAAAATACACTTGTTTATACACACCTTTGTAAGTGAACATCCCTATGTTGTACAAAATACACTGTTTATACACCTTTGAAGGAACATCCTATGTTGTACAAAATACTTTGTTATACACACCTTTGTAAGTGAACACCCTATGTTGTACAAAATACACTGTTTTATCACACCTTTGTAAGTGAAATCCCTTGTTGTACAAAATACACTGTTATCACACCTTTGTAAGTGAACATCCCTATGTTGTACAAAAACACTTTTTCACACCTTGTAAGTGAACATCCCTATGTTGTACAAAATACACTGTTTATACACACCTTTGTAAGTGAAATCCCTATGTGTATACAAATACAACTTTTAAACACACCTTTGTAAGTGACATCCCTATGTTGTACAAAATACACTGTTTATCACACCTTGTAAGTGAACATCCATGTTGTACAAAATCACTTTTTATACCCTTTGTAATGAACATCCCTATGTTGTACAAAATCACTTTTATCACACCTTTGTAAGTGAACATCCCTATGTTGTACAAAATACCTGTTTATACACACTTTGTAAGTGAACATCCCTTGTTGTACAAAATACACTGTTTATACACACCTTTTAAGTGAACATCCCTATTTGTACAAATACACTGTTTATACACACCTTTGTAAGGAAACTCCTATGTGTACAAAATACACTGTTTATCACACCTTTGTAAGTGAACATCCCTATGTTGTACAAAATACATTTTAAATGAAATAGTGTACAATAAGTTTAAACACTTTGTAAGTGACCCCTTGTGTAAAAATTACACTGTTTATGCACACTTTGTAAGTGAACATCCCTATGTTGTACAAAATACATTGTTTATCACACCTTTGTAAGTGAACATCCCTATGTTGTACAAAATACACTTGTTTATCACACTTTGTAAGTGAACATCCTATGTTGTACAAAATACACGTTTACACACCTTTGTAAGGAACACCCTTGTTGTACAAAATACACTGTTTATCACACCTTTGTAAGTGACATCCCTATGTTGTACAAAATACACTTTTTATCACACTTTTGTAAGTGAACATTCCTATGTTGTACAAAATACACTGTTTATACACACCTTTGTAAGCAGACATCCCTATGCTGTACAAAATACACTGTTTATACACACCTTTGTAAACAGACATCCCTATGCTGTACAAAATACACTGTTTATACACACCTTTGTAAGCAGACATCCCTATGCTGTACAAAATACACTGTTTATACACACCTTTGTAAGTGAACATCCCTATGTTGTACAAAATACACTGTTTATACACACCTTTGTAAGCAGACATCCTCTGTTGTACAAAATACACTGTTTATACACACCTTTGTAAGCAGACATCCCTATGCTGTACAAAATACACTGTTTATACACACCTTTGTAAGTGAACATCCCTATGTTGTACAAAATACACTGTTTATACACACTTTTGTAAGTGAACATTCCTATGTTGTACAAAATACACTGTTTATGCACACCTTTGTAAGCAGACATCCCTATGCTGTACAAAATACACTGTTTATAACACCTTTGTAAGTGAACATCCCTATGTTGTACAAAATACACTGTTTATACACACCTTTGTAAGTGAACATCCCTATGTTGTACAAAATACACTGTTTATACACACCTTTGTAAGTGAACATCCCTATGTTGTACAAAATACACTTTGTTTATGCACACCTTTGTAAGTGAACATCCCTATGCTGTACAAAATACACTGTTTATACACACCTTTGTAAGTGAACATCCCTATGCTGTACAAAATACACTGTTTATACACACCTTTGTAAGTGAACATCCCTATGCTGTACAAAATACACTGTTTATACACACCTTTGTAAGTGAACATCCCTGTGTTGTACAAAATACACTGTTTATACACACCTTTGTAAGTGAACATCCCTATGTTGTACAAAATACACTGTTTATACACACCTTTGTAAGTGAACATCCCTCTTGTACAAAATACACTGTTTATATACACCTTTGTAAGTGAACATCCCTATGTTGTACAAAATACACTGTTTATACACACCTTTGTAAGTGAACATCCCTATGTTGTACAAAAATACACTGTTTATGCACACCTTTGTAAGTGAACATCCCTATGTTGTACAAAATACACTTTGTTTATGCACACCTTTGTAAGTGAACATCCCTATGTTGTACAAAATACACTGTTTATTCACACCTTTGTAAGTGAACATCCCTATGTTGTACAAAATACACTGTTTATACACACCTTTGTAAGTGAACATCCCTATGTTGTACAAAATACACTGTTTATGCACACCTTTGTAAGTGAACATCTCTATGTTGTACAAAATACACTGTTTATGCACACCTTTGTAAGTGAACATCCCTATGTTGTACAAAATACACTGTTTATGCACACCTTTGTAAACAGACATCCCTATGTTGTACAAAATACACTTTGTTTATGCACACCTTTGTAAGCAGACATCCCTCTGTTGTACAAAATACACTTTGTTTATACACACCTTTGTAAGTGAACATCCCTATGTTGTACAAAATACACTTTGTTTATGCACACCTTTGTAAACAGACATCCCTATGTTGTACAAAATACACTGTTTATGCACACCTTTGTAAGTGAACATCCCTATGTTGTACAAAATACACTGTTTATGCA
>JAPXFY010000032.1:4313477-4403477 GCA_030674185.1 Monoplex corrugatus | reverse complement strand
ATCATTGCATTGGGACTCCACAGCATCATGGTTATCATCCTCATCAACATCATCATCATTGCATTGGGACTCCACAGCATCATGGTTATCATCCTCATCAACATCATTGCATTGGGACTCCACAGCATCATGGTTAACATCCTCATCACAACATCTCATTGCATTGGGACTCCACAGCATCATGGTTATCATCCTCATCAACATCATTGCATTGGGACTCCACAGCATCATGGTTAACATCCTCATCAACATCATTGCATTGGGACTCCACAGCATCATGGTTATCATCCTCATCAACATCATTGCATTGGGACTCCACAGCATCATGGTTAACATCCTCATCAACATACATCATCATTGCATTGGGACTCCACAGCATCATGGTTATCATCCTCATCATCATCATTGTATTGGGACTCCACAGCATCATGGTTATCATCTCATCACATCATCATCATTGCATTGGGACTCCACAGCATCATGGTTATCATCCTCATCAACATCATCATTGCATTGGGACTCCACAGCATCATGGTTATCATCCTCATCAACATCATCATTGCATTGGGACTCCACAGCATCATGGTTATCATCCTCATCAACATCATCATTGCATTGGGACTCCACAGCATCATGGTTATCATCCTCATCAACATCATCATTGCATTGGGACTCCACAGCATCATGGTTATCATCCTCATCAACATCATCATCATTGCATTGGGACTCCACAGCATCATGGTTATCATCCTCATCAACATCATCATTGCATTGGGACTCCACAGCATCATGGTTATCATCTCATCAACATCATCATCATTGCATTGGGACTCCACAGCATCATGGTTATCATCCTCATCAACATCATTGCATTGGGACTCCACAGCATCATGGTTATCATCCTCATCAACATCATCATCATTGCATTGGGACTCCACAGCATCATGGTTATCATCCTCATCAACATCATTGCATTGGGACTCCACAGCATCATGGTTATCATCCTCATCAACATCTCATTGCATTGGGACTCCACAGCATCATGGTTATCATCCTCATCAACATCATTGCATTGGGACTCCACAGCATCATGGTTATCATCCTCATCAACATCATCATCATTGCATTGGGACTCCACAGCATCATGGTTATCATCCTCATCAACATCATTGCATTGGGACTCCACAGCATCATGGTTAACATCCTCATCAACAACATCATCATTGCATTGGGACTCCACAGCATCATGGTTATCATCCTCATCAACATCATTGCATTGGGACTCCACAGCATCATGGTTAACATCCTCATCAACATCATTGCATTGGGACTCCACAGCATCATGGTTAACATCCTCATCAACATTGCATTGGGACTCCACAGCATCATGGTTAACATCCTCATCAACAACATCATCATTGCATTGGGACTCCACAGCATCATGGTTATCATCCTCATCAACATCATCATCATTGCATTGGGACTCCACAGCATCATGGTTATCATCCTCATCAACATCATCATCATTGCATTGGGACTCCACATCATCATGGTTATCATCCTCATCAACATCATTGCATTGGGACTCCACAGCATCATGGTTAACATCCTCATCAACATCATTGCATTGGGACTCCACAGCATCATGGTTAACATCCTCATCAACAACATCATCATTGCATTGGGACTCCACAGCATCATGGTTATCATCCTCATCAACATCATTGCATTGGGACTCCACAGCATCATGGTTATCGTCCTCATCAACATCATCATCATTGCATTGGAACTCCACAGCATCATGGTTAACATCCTCAACAACATCATTGCATTGGGACTCCACAGCATCATGGTTATCATCCTCATCAACATCATCATCATTGCATTGGGACTCCACAGCATCATGGTTATCATCCTCATCAACATCATTGCATTGGGACTCCACAGCATCATGGTTATCATCCTCATCAACATCATTGCATTGGGACTCCACAGCATCATGGTTAACATCCTCATCAACAACATCATCATTGCATTGGGACTCCACAGCATCATGGTTATCATCCTCATCAACATCATTGCATTGGGACTCCACAGCATCATGGTTATCATCCTCAACAACATCATTGCATTGGGATCCACAGCATCATGGTTAACATCCTCATCAACATCATCATCATTGCATTGGGACTCCACAGCATCATGGTTATCATCCTCATCAACAACAACATCATTGCATTGGGACTCCACAGCATCATGGTTATCATCCTCATCAACATCATCATCATTGCATTGGGACTCCACAGCATCATGGTTATCATCCTCATCAACAACATCATCATTGCATTGGGACTCCACAGCATCATGGTTATCATCCTCATCAACATCATCATCATTGCATTGGGACTCCACAGCATCATGGTTATCATCCTCATCAACATCATTGCATTGGGACTCCACAGCATCATGGTTATCATCCTCATCAACATCATCATCATTGCATTGTAAAAAAGAAAACAAAAAACACTGCCCTAGATTCAGTGGCCATTAAGGTGGCATAGAAAAGGTGAACATAAAGGTAACGTAACGTCTCTTAGTCCGATGATACTAAAAAATCTATAAAAAAAATTTCTTGGGGGGTGGGGGGTGGTGGTGGAATGTTCCCTCACCTTTTTTCTGTAAGGCTCGTCATATGGGTTGCTGGAGTCTGGTTTCCAGGAATTTTGTTTCATCTCTCTTCAAACTGACACCCATCATAAGACTGCCGTGTCTCGTTCCAAAGATTTAAAAAAATTAAAAAAAAAAAAATTATGTCTTCAAATTGAGGCCCATCATATCAGGTGCTAGAGCCTTTCTCCACAAAGCCCCTAACCCAAAAGCTCTAGTTTTAACCCTTTCCCTGCCATGGTATTTGTGGCCTTTTGCATTGCTGTCTGCTGGGACAAAATCTTGCTTTTTTCGGTATGTGCACTAATTTGTTCACTGCTCATTCATTTCGTAAGATATCTTTTCAGTTTTTGGCGAGTTTTTTCCTTATACCTCTGGCTATGGTTTGATGTCATAGTTATCTGACTTGGTTGAAAAATAGTATAATTAGAGCTGATATAATGAGCCTTTTTCTATAAAAGAAAGATGCTTTCGGAACATACATACACCCACAGTAGCACATAAAACATAATAATAATAATAATAATTACAATATTTATATAGCGCAAAATCTTGATAAAATCAAATCTAAGCGCTGAAGCAGACACACACGCAGGCACGCACGCTCGCACACACACGCACGCACGCTCGCACACACACGCACGCACACATACAGACACACACACACACACACACACACACACACACACACACACACACACACACACACACACACCCACACACACGCATGGCTATAAATGGGGAGAAAGAATAAAAGCAATAAAAGCAAGAATAAAAGCAATGGAAAATTATAGAGAGCATAGCATACAATTATATATTATAACCATGTGATTCCCTCCGAGCGGAGACAGGCTGCAGAGGGGAGGGTTGAGTGAGGTTAGGATTTTATGCAGGAGAGAAAAGGTGAGTTTTGAGAGCGGACTTGAAGGAGACAAAAGTAGGTTGCTGACGGACTGAGAGAGGAAGTTTGTTCCAGGAGAGTGGACCAGAAACAGAGAAGGCTCGTGGACCATAGGTATTGAGCTTAGTGCGTGGAAAGCGAAGAGTCAGAGGATCAGAGGCAGAGCGGAGGGTACGTGAGGGAACATAGATCTCAAGTAGGCTTGACAGGTAATCGGGGGCTGCGTTATTGAGGCTTTTGTAGCACATGGTGTCTAGTTTGTACTGTATGCGCTTTGATACAGGGAGCCAGTGAAGTTGTGCCAGGAGAGGAGATATGTGGTCAGCTTTTTTCTTTTTGAGTACAAGGCGTGCAGCATTGTTTTGAATGCGCTGTAGGATGTGAATGGTGGAGGCAGGAAGACCAGACAGGAGTGAATTGCAATAGTCAATGCGAGACATTATGAAGGAGAGAACGAGTTTTGCAGTTGTTTCGACAGAGAGATACTTCCTGATCAGCTTTATACGATGGAGATGATAGTAGCAGGATCTGGCAGTTTGAGAAACAAAGTTGTTCATGGAGAGGGTAGAGTCAATGCAGACACCAAGGTTTTTAGCTGAATCAGAAATTGGGACTGATGTGTTACATAATGGGAGAGAAAGAGGAGGCAGCTGAGAAAGTTTCTGACGGGTGCCAATGAGGATAGCTTCTGTTTTGTCGTCATTAAGCTGAAGTCTATTGTGTGTCATCCAGTTCTTAATGTCCGAGTAACACTCAGTGGTGCGAGTCAACAGGCGCTGTATATTATCAGGTGAGTCACTGTCTTGAAGTTGGGTGTCATCAGCATAGAAGTGGTGTTTTATAGAATGGGAGTTGGTGATGGTGGACAGGGGGGAGGTGTAAAGAGTGAAAAGAACAGGGCCAAGGACAGATCCTTGTGGAACACCACAGGTCAGGTATGCAGGTTGAGAGTAAGTGCCATTGATGAGAACGGTTTGTTTTCTGTTTGATAGGTATGAAGTGAACCAAGACAGAGCAATGTCAGAGATGCCAAAAGTATGATGAAGTCTAGAAAGGAGAATACCATGATCAATGGTATCAAAGGCTGCAGACAGATCAAGGAGTGTGAGGAGAGAGACTTTGCCAGTATCAGTTGCAAGGAGGAGATTGTTGAGAATGTGTAGTAGGGCAGTTTCAGTGCTATGGCACTGGCGGTAGGCTGACTGGAAAGGATTGAGGAGATTGTTGGCAGACAGGTGAGAGTTCAGCTGGTTGAGGACGACTTTTTCAAGGAGTTTTGACAAGAAAGAGAGATTAGAGATAGGCCGGTAATTTTTCAGTTCATTTGGATCTAAATTGTGTTTCTTGAGGAGAGGGTGAACAATAGCAGACTTGAAAGAATCTGGGACAGTTCCAGTTTGAAGAGAAGTGTTGATGATGTCAGTGATGAATGGGAGGAGAGTAGGGAGACAGTCGGCGTAGACAGAACCTGGAAGAGGATCCAGTTCGCAGGTTTTGAACGACATGGATCTGATTGTGTTGAGAATTTCTTCTTGTGAGACTGGGGTAAAAGTAGTAAGAGGTGTGCTAGAGAAGGAAGGGTCAGGTGGGCATGGTTGACAGGGTGTCCTGTCAAGCCTGTCACGAAGAGTTTGTATTTTGGTGGTGAAATAGTTGGAGAATACAGATGGGAGTTCTTCATTTGTATGTTTTGTTGGGAGAGGTAAATCTTTTCGTGTGCCAAGGAGATGATTCATGGTTGTAAAGAGTTCTTTTGAAGAAGAGGCATTCAGGATTTTGGTTTGGAAATAGCTTGTTTTTGCTGATGCAATGAGGGTGGATACTTTTGTTTTAGAGGCTTGGAAAAGTTGCCTGTGTACAGTGAGTTTGGATTTGCGCCAGCGGCACTCTGCTCTGCGGCGGGCACGTTTTGCACAGGCGATCTCATGAGTGAGCCAGGGGGTAGGGGGGCGGTCAGGTAAAAGACGGGTTGTGGCTGGAGCATGAGTGTCCAGAAGATGGTGGAGAGTAGTATAGAATTCATCGGCAAGGTTATGTGACTTTTCAGAAAGGAGACGGGAGGCATCAGATGAAAATGTGGAGAGGTCGATAGATTTGAGATTGCGTCGAGTCACTGTGCGCATGGTATGGGAAGGAGGAGAAATGTCGAGAGAACAGAGAATTGCAGAGTGGTCAGATGGAAGGGCTGAAGTTAGACGGGTAGAAAGAACTAAGCAGTTGTCAGTAGCGGAATTGTGATGATCACGAGAAATGATCCAGTCAAGAATGTGACCTTTTTGATGGGTTGGTTCAGAAATGTGTTGAGTCATATTGTGATTGGACAGAGAGTTGATGATATGTCTTGTGTCATAACGGTGAGTGTTGTCATAGTGGACATTGATATCACCTAGAATGATGAGATTTCCAGGTAAGAGGCAGTAGTGGTCAAGCAATTGGTCAAAGTCAGAGAGAAACATGGATGTGGTGAGTTTGTTGGCAGAGCTAGGTGGGGGTCGATAGACACAGGAGAAGGTGATGGGGTGAGGGGTGGATTGGAAGGATACTTCAACGTGCTCGAAAGAAGGATGGGAGAAAGGCAGAGACTGCGAGAAAGATAGGCGGGAATGGAGTGAGTCGTTGTAGAGGATGGCGATACCGCCACCTCGGGATGAGCGATGGAAAGAAGCAAGCCTGTAACCACTCGGAGTGAGGCTAGCAAGTATAGGTTCGTGACCAAGGGGGTTAAGCCATGTCTCCGTGATAAAAGCAATGTCAACATGCTCATCTGCGACAAAGTCAGCAATAACAGAGCAAAATTTGGTTTTTGTATATAATTAACTTCAAATGAAAAAGTTTTCTTGCTATTATTACTCTCTGTCAATGTTTTTCTGTGCAACAGTCAATAAGTTCTTGGGTGTAGCGCAGTGGAGGAAGAGACAGAATAGGCAGTTGTTCAGCCGTCTTGAATCACATTATTGAGTTTGTTACTTTCCGATGCTAATTAGACGAATATTCAATTCTCTGAACGGTCAAAGTGAAAAAAACTGCACTTTGACATCTCCACAAGACGTTGGCCAAGTTTTTAGTGTTAACTCCCATTTTCTCCCCCAAAATTTTGATGACGAAAATCCCCCGTGCTAGACATGGTTACAGGCGTATGGACATGTCAAAACAGCCCCGTAGTAGACACGGCGTAAGCAGGGAAGAGGTTAATGTCCTTGGTCGGGGATAAAGAGTGATTTATGCCTGTAGCAGTCACCTTGCACCTGGTTCTTCTTTGAAAGATTGCTAATAACGTGATCAGATTAGATTAGATACTGCAAGGTGATGTTTTTGTTGATGTAGGTGATTGTGTTCTTGGTGTCAGACCATGGTACTGCTGTGTATTGATACTGGTTTTGTGATGTAACACGCTTGATAGTCGGCTGAGCTATAAGCAATATGAACTTGAACAGCCTTTGATATTAGTAATGAGTGGGTAAACTTTACAACATACAGACTTTTTTTTTAGAGTTTGCGATTTCTTGTGGATGGTATATGCACATTGTTTTTGCACACACTGTGCAGGCGATATGTGGCTGCGCAGTCTGCATACTCCCATCCTGGTGGACACATATTCTGGGTGTTCTCGTGTTTCCATAAGTCGGCCACTGACATAACTTACAGGATCTTCTGTTCAGGCATATGCAGGTCTTCATACATATTGATCTGGAAGATCAGAAGAATCAGTGTCCTGTATTCTTCATCCGCCAGGCGGAGGTATCATGGAGGATCGAATCCAGGACCTTCCTGCTGGAAGTCTGAAATTTACCCACTTACTTTAGTTTGATTATACATACGTTTTATTTCCCAGTCAGCAAAGTTTAGCTTGGCCTCTTATACAAAATAACGCAAATCCATTGCAAGTAAGGGTATAGAATTAGAGGTTGTTGGGCTTGAATATGAATAGATTTTTAAAAAAGATTTTTTCTTTCCTTATTTTTTTCAGACGGAAAAGGGAAAGGGAAGAGGCAGCCTTACAAGAAATGCAGCGAATGGAGGAACTGAGGCAGCAGCAAGAATTAGAGAGACAGAGACAACGCGAACTGGAGAAACAGCAAGAAATGGAAACTGCTCAGAAGAAAAAGGCAAGTTTAAATCAAACCCCATGGCTTGACATGGTCAGCATGTGTCTGATGTTTGTAAGTTTAAAGTGAATCCTGTAGTGTGAGTTGGTCAGTGTGTGTATAGATTAGACCTTGTAGTGTGACATGGTGAATGTGTGTGTGTGTGTGTGTGTGTGTGTGTGTGTGTGTGTGTGTGTGTGTGTGTGTGTGTGTGTGTGTTGGGCCTTGTAGTGTGAGTTGGTCAGTGTGTGTATAGATTAGACCTTGTAGTGTGACCTGGTGAGTGTGTGTGTGTGTGTGTGTGTGTGTGTGTGTGTGTGTGTGTGTGTATGTGTGTGTGTGTGAGTGTGTGTATGTGAGTGTGTGTGTGTGTGTGTGTGTGTGTGTGTGTGTGTGTGTGTGTGTGTGTGAGTGTGTGTGTGTGTTGGGCCTTGTAGTGTGACGTGGTAAGTTGTGTGTGTGTGTGTGTGTGTGTGTGTGTGTGTGTGTGTGTGTGTGTGTGTGTGTGTGTGTTGGGCCTTGTAGTGTGAATTGGTCAGTGTGTGTATAGATTAGACCTTGTAGTGTGACATGGTGAATGTGTGTGTGTGTGTGTGTGTGTGTGTGTGTGTGTGTGTGTGTGTGTGTGTGTGTGTGTGTGTGTGTGTGTGTGTGTGTGTGTGTTAGGCCTTGTAGTGTGACGTGGTGAATGTGTGTGTGTTGGGCCTTGTAGCATGATGTGGTGAATGTGTGTGTGTGTTGGGCCTTGTAGCATGATGTGGTGAATGTGTGTGTGTGTGTGTTGGGCCTTGTAGCGTGATGTGGTGAATGTGTGTGTGTGTGTTGGGCCTTGTAGCATGATGTGGTGAATGTGTGTGTGTGTGTGTTGGGCCTTGTAGCGTGATGTGGTATCTGTGAATATGTGTGTGTATAAATTAGGCCTTGGTGTGTGACATGGTGTGTGTGTGTGTGTGTGTGTGTGTCTGTGTGTGTGTGTGTGTGCGCGCATGTGTGTGTGTGTATAAATTAGGCCTCATAATATGACATGGTATGTGTATGTTTGTGTGTGTGTGAGTGTGTGTGTGTGTGTGTGCGTGCACGTGTGTGTGTGTGTATAAATTAGGCCTCATAATATGACATGGTGTGTGTATGTTTGTGTGTGTGTGAGTGTGTGTGTGTGTGTGTGCGTGCACGTGTGTGTGTGTGTATAAATTAGGCCTCATAATATGACATGGTGTGTGTATGTTTGTGTGTGTGTGTATGTGTTCGTTCGTTTGTTCTTTGATTTAACGTAGTGATATTATGTTTGTGTGTGTGTATGAGTGAATTAGGCCTTGTAGTCTGACATTGGCAGTATGTAGGAGATACATTGTCCAAGTTGTCACAAGAGATCCAATTGTCACAAGAGATCCAAAACAAGTCCAACTCTCACATTCAAGCAAACAAGAACCAGAAAAAAAAAACACATGAAAATAGAACATGTACTTAATACAACCAGACAAGACGGGTGCAAAATTTCTGCGAACTGGTCTTTGTCAAGCGTAAACGTAAGATCACAAATGAACAAACACCAAATACAAAAATTAGGGGAGAAGACTAAAATCTTCCCTGCTGCTTCGTCCAGTGGGAAAAAAGGACTAAAATATACATACATACATATACGTTCGTATGTCTGCATATATGCATACATATATACACACATGGATACGCATACATCCTCACATAAATATAAAAATAAGAGAAAATATGAGCATATGATTGACTGAATGTAAAAATATTTAGTCAAGAGGTATGGTTGATGTAAATGGATTGTGCCTAGTGCAGCGAATTGGTCTGACCTTGGAATAGGAAGAAAAACATCCTAAACAAACAGCCAAAGGGCTGATGGGTAAACCGGAATCTCTGGGGGGAAAAAAAACACCTTTAGTCAGACACAGCTGGTCCTGTCTTCTGAAACGAGAATAAAAACAGATTTTTAAAAAAATTGACGAGAAAAGCTATATGTATATGTACTGCCACAAAGCCAAGACCTCACTGAGATGGGGAAATGTTGATAAAACGGTCTATTTCAGTAGAATAAGATAAGGAGAGGGGGGAAGATAGTATCGCAGATCATCAGGGTAAAATACACATGGACTCAAGGACATATTGAAAGAAGATTATGGGCATAAATTCATCCAAGCAGTTTAAACGTAAACTATACATGAAGGGCAAGGAAGTTAATACATGTACATTCGAGCGAATACACCACACACACATACGCACCAAGGTAAAAGTATATGCACAAAGAGCCATGTCTGGATAAAAGGACATGAAGTGACATTATACTGAATTCAACAGAACTCAGTATAATGTCATGTCATGTACTTTTATCCAGACACACTTACATTTCAAAAACTACTCTTAGCTATTGCATCATAGTTTTCATAGTTATAGCCCTGGACCCTCTTCAGGATAAGACAATACTAGTATGGCATGACCACTTTTCAAATTGCAGTATACATCTCGCTTCTCCTCGAATGTCATATTTGCCTCCCCTCTCCCCAGTTCTCACCATTACTCACAAACACATTATGATTTCATTTGAGTCCTTTTCTCCCACTGGACAAAACAGCAGGGAAGTGTTTAGTCTTTTTCTCTGTATTTTTGTACTTGGTGTTTGTTCGTTTGGGATCTTTCGTTTACGCTTCAAAAAGGCTAGTTGGCCGAAAATTGCGCCTGTCTTGTCTGGTTGTATTCAATACGCGTTTTAATGCTATTTTCGTGGTTTTTTTTTCTGGTTCCAAGTTGTACCAGTGATGGACATGACAGTGCCAGGTGTCTTTATTGCTGTGTCCTTGTGCAGGACATGGAGAGGCAGCAACAGGAGGCACTGCGGAGGCTGCAGCAGCAGGCCATGCAAAACATGAAGGTGAGTCACTGCAAAATGGGCATACATGACCCATTCTAACAGAACATGTACGACCCATTTTCACGGAACATACAGGTAGGTGACTATAAAGTGAACACATACGACCCTTCTCACAGAACATACAGGTAGGTGACTATAAAGTGAACACATACGACCCTTCTCACAGAACATGCAGGTAAGTCACTGCACAATGGGCATCATCATCATCATCATCATCATCAGGTGCCCTGCCGCATGGCTTTGGCGATCATGGACTTCCATCTGTCTTTATCTCTCATTGCCCCTAGCATCTCCCCCACCCTCCTCGTCCCCAGCCACTCTGCAAGTCCGTCCAGCATTTTCTCCCTGGGTCTACCCGGTGCTCTCTTTCTCACCAGCTTTCCCGTTGGGCAATGGGCATACATGACCCATTCTCACAGAACATACAGGTAAGTCACTGCACAATGGGCATACATGACCCATTCTCACAGAACATACATATGGGTGCAACTTTTTCTGTTTGACGACAGCATCCGTTTTTTCAAGAGTCAGAAAGGGAAAGTCCGTTTTTTGAGAAAATCGCAGAGCTAGGGTCGTTTTTTTTTTTTTTTGTGGTCTAAAATCGTTTATCGAAGGTGAATGTTTCGCGACGGTTATTCTCTAGTGTAGAAAGGAAAGCGGAAGCACTCTTTTGTGAAGGAAACTATGAAAGTCAGTGCGCATGCTCCATTACGAAATCTTGCATCAACTTCTGTGAAATTGCTGCCATTTTCGAGCTTCGCATGTTAAGCAAACTTCACGATGCCAGCAGTGAAAGAAGGCGAATCTGTCGCCTTAATTAATCGACATAACCGTCAAGAATAAATGGCGTTGGGAATGGCTAGAGTGCAAAGATACAGACAGAGATAATTCCCGTCGCCTGTGGTGTGTGAAAATCGACCGAGCAGGATGTTGGCTCTGCAAAGTGTGTAACGGCGAAATAATAAAGGCAATTTATATAGCGCTTTCCAGAGCACAAAGCGCTTCACATAAAATCAGTATATAACTAAATACAAATAGATACACCAACATAAAATTTAAACATACCGCTGCTAACACTATATAACATAAAACATAAAATTTACGTTCAACAAGACATATTAACATAGTAAATTCAAATATTACTAAAAATAGTAACAATCATACAAAAATATTTTCTCTCTCTTTCTCTTCACACACACACACACACACACACACACACACACACACACACACACACAGACCCAAACACACTCCCTCTCTCAACCACTCAGTTTCTCTACTATCAAATTCTATCACGCTTACACATACTCTTACTCATACTCTCACTCTCTTGCCCCACCCCAACCATACTCTCGCTCTCTACCGTGCTCCCGATATTCCTTGCTCACTCTCTCTCTCTCCCGCACAGCCTCTCTCTCTCTCTCTTTTCCTCTCTCCCTCTCTCTCCCTCTCTCTTGCTCGCATAAACATGCTTCACACACACACACACACACACACACACACACACACACACACACACACACACACACACACACACACACACACACATACACACACACACACACATATGTAGGAACGATGATCAGGGCTGAGAGAGAAGAGAAAAAGAAGATCAATGAAAGTATTGAGTGAAAAGATAGGTCTTCAGACTAGACTTGAAAGAAGGAAGACATTGCTTATGGCGAATATGATAGGGAAGGGAGTTCCAGGTCATGGCAGCAGAGTGGGAGAAAGCTCTCTGACCATGCAGTTTCCGGTTGAAACGGGGAACACAGAAAGTTCTTGTGTCGATAGAGGATCGGAGAGTTCTGGATGGTACATACACTTGAAGAAGTTCAGACAGATAAGAGTACGGCACCAACTTAACTGTTAGTAAACAATTGCTTAAGGCTGTCCTGACGGCTGCGAGTGGCTGGAAAGATGTGGACACAAATTTACATTACACACTCATTGTCCCGATGGCTAGGAGTGGCTGGGAAGGTGGGGACTTGTGGCCGAAGTGACCAACCGCATGACGATAGCTTTTTGCCCGTACTTGCAAAATGGGCAGTGATGATGTGCGGCAAATGCCCCATTTCAGGAACATTTGGACAAGGCTTTGAATGAAAGTACCAGAGTTTCCCTAGGCCGAGGCCATAGCCTGTCGAGGAGACTTATTTTACAATCAATTCTTTTTTTTTTTCTTTTTTCAAGGCATGTATAAGTTATAACCATCGGGCCGTATGAAGACCTCCTGACCTCAGTGAAAAGACGCAAACTGAGGTGGTACGGGCACGTCACACGATCATCTGGACTGGCCAAGACCGTCTTGCAGGGAATAGTTCAGGGAGGGAGACGAAGAGGCAGACAGAGAAAAAGATGGGAAGACAATATCAGAGAGTGGACTGGCCTTGAATGGAATATCATTCTGCGGAAAGCTGAGGACCGTGAGGAGTGGAGGAAGTTGGTTGCAAAATCTTCAGTGGTGCCCCAACGGTCAACCAGACTACGGGACTGATGACGATGATGATGATAAGTTATAAAGATACTTGAAATTGTCTGAAATAGGATGAAAAGCATCTGCTGATTTTCTTGAATTTTATTGCAGGAGAAAGCTTAAGATTCAGTTTTATTTTTACAAAAGCTTTAGCATCTGGGGGGGCTATGCCCCAGGCCCCCCATACATGGTGCTGCCCCTGTACCCCACCAGGGCCTTACAAGCCCTGGACGCCCCTCGCCCCCCACTCCACCCCTTCTTTCAGTTTTTTTACTTTTTCTAAGTTGCACCCATGCATACAGGTAAGTCACTGTACAATGGGCACACATGACCCATTCTTACAGAACACACACGACCCATTCTCACAGAACATACAGGTAGGTGACCATAAAACGAACACATATGACCATTCTCAGAACATACAGGTAAGTCACTGTACAATGGGCACACATGACCCATTCTTACAGAACACACATGACCCATTCTTACAGAACACACATGACCCATTCTTACAGAACACACATGACCCATTCTTACAGAACACACATGACCCATTCTTACAGAACACACATGACCCATTCCAAGGTGTGAAGAACATGATTGTGTGTTGTAGTTGATACACCACAGGTGTGAAGAACATGATTGTGTGTTGTAGTTGATACACCTCAGGTGTGAAGAACATGATTGTGTGTTGTAGTTGATACACCACAGGTGTGAAGAACATGATTGTGTGTTGTAGTTGATACACCTCAGGTGTGAAGAACATGATTGTGTGTTGTAGTTGATACACCACAGGTGTGAAGAACATGATTGTGTGTTGTAGTTGATACACCTCAGCTGAGACGCTACCAATGGGACATTGTGGGTATATCGGAAGTAAGATGGACAGGCTTCGGAGAAGCAATCACAGAGGAAGGACACAAGATGTGGTACAGTGGCGAAGAGTCACTACATGAAAATGGCGTAGCTTTCATCGTACGCAAAGAAGTCATTGGATGCATCATGAGCTGCACGCCTGTCAACAGCAGAATCATCAGCATTCGGGTGTCAGCCAAACCAAAGAACATCACCATCATACAAGTGTATGCTCCAACTACCAGCCACGAAGACCAGGTGGTTGAAGAATTCTATGAGAAAATAGAAGACACCATCGGAAAAGCCCCCAGGAAAGATATCATCATAGTTCAGGGGGACTTCAAAGCCAAAGTCGGCCCAGATGCCTACAAAAACTGGGCTGGAACAGTGGGTCAATTTGGCACAGGGGAAACTAATGACAGGGGACTTCGCCTTCTGGAGTTTGCCTGCATCCAACGGCTCACCATTGCCAACACCCTCTACCCCCACAAACTGTCAAGAAGAACAACCTGGCATGCGCCGAACGGAAAGACTCACAACCAGATCGACTTTGTCCTCACACCGCGGCGCTTCAAATCAAGCATTAATAAAGCAAAGACGAGGACATACCCTGGAGCTGATATAGGCAGCGACCACGACCTCGTGCTGCTCACAATGAAGATCAAATTGAAAAAGAAGTACCAAGCTGCGCAGCCACGCATCAAGTTTGACCTGGAAAAGCTAAAAGATCCAGAGATAGAAGAGGCATTCCAGGCACAGCTCGGGGGGCGGTTCGCAGCACTCAACTTCCTGGACAGCGACATCAACGACCTCACAAACAACTTTGGTGAGGCAGTCCACGAAACAGCAGAGGAGGTACTGGGGCGACAGAGGAAGAAACACCAAGCATGGATCTCAAATGACATCCTTGACCTCTGCGACAACAGAAGATCACTGAAGAAGACGAAAAACTCCAGCCCTGAAGAAGCCGCACAGTATCGTAAAACCAACAACCTTGTAAAGAAGAAAATGATTGAAGCCAAAGAACAATGGATCAACAACCAGTGTGAGAACATCGAGAAAGGCATGAAAAAAGGAAACAGCAAACATGCCTTCACCACACTGAAAAACCTTACCAAGACGCAGCAAAACAGATCATCAGTCATCGAGGATACCTCAGGCGAGCTGCTGACAGAAAGCTCCGCTGTTCTGAACAGATGGACGCAGTACTGCCAAGAACTATACAACTACCCAATACAGCCAGATGACAGTTTGTTTCAGGGGGACTCAACACCATTGAGGGAATCCTCACCGCTACCAGTGATGAGAGAAGAAGTGGAAGAAGCCATCCGCAGCCTACCAGCAGGGAAATCACCTGGAGCAGACAATATCCCAGCAGAGCTGCTCAAACATGGAGGGAATGATTTGGTCACTCGTGTAACATCGATTTGTCAGAAGATCTGGGAGACAAAACAGTGGCCCACAGAATGGACTCAATCACTCATCATCCCCCTGCCCAAAAAGGGAAATATGCGCCAATGCCAGAACTACAGAACAATAAGTCTCATTAGCCACACCAGCAAGATTATGCTCAGAGTCATATTGAATCGACTGAAGAAAGAAGCGGAAGAACACCTTGCGGAAGAACAAGCTGGATTTAGGGCGGGCAGAAGCACAGTAGAACAGATCTTCACCTGCCGGATAATGATGGAGAAACATCTGCAGCATCAGAGAGACCTGTTCCACAACTTCATAGACTTTAAAAAAGCATTCGACAGGGTTGGCATAAGGGTTTGTGGCAGGTGCTAAGAAAGTTTGGCATAGAGGAAGGTCTCGTCCAAACCATCCAGGCGCTGTATAACACTGCCAGCAGCGCAGTTCTCCTCAACAACCAGATAGGGGACTACTTCAAGACCACAGTTGGAGTCCGTCAAGGCTGCCTACTCTCTCCCGTGCTGTTCAATCTCTTCCTGGAGAACATCATGCGTGAAGCCCTCCATGACTTCCACTCCACTGTCTCCATCGGAGGAAGAACCATCAACAGCCTGAGGTTCGCAGATGACATCGACCTGATGGGAGGCAGCAACGAAGAACTACAAGACCTGACCATGAGACTGGAAGAAAGTGCAGGTGCACACGGAATGGAAGTGAGCACAGAAAAAAGCAAAGTCCTGGTCAACAGCACAACCAACACCCATGCTGAAATCTACATGAACGGGCAACAGCTTGAAGAAGTGGACGCTTTCAAATACCTTGGCGCCACTCTCACCAAAGACGGTCGCTCTACAACAGAAATCAAGACCAGACTAGCGATCGCAACAGCAGCAATGGTAAAGCTAAACAAGATCTGGAAGAGCAGAGAGATCGGCTTTCCATCGAAGATGAAGCTGTACAAGTCCCTGGTGCTCCCCATCCTGCTGTATGGATGCGAGAGCTGGACCATGACAGCAGAGACCAACAAGAGAATCCAGACGTTTGAAACTAAATGCTTCAGGCGCTTGCTCGGGATCTCTTGGCAAGATCGGAAGACAAACGACTTTGTGTGGAGCCAAATAACAACACTCGCAGGCCCACAAGAACCCCTCCTGGCAACAGTCAAGAACAGGAAGCTGTCGTGGTTCGGGCATGTCACACGTCACAACTCACTGCCCAAAACGGTCCTCCAGGGTACACTGGGAGGCGGCAGACGAAGGGGACGACAAGCCAAATGCTGGATGGACAACATCAAAGAATGGACCAGGTTGGATGGCCCCACGCTGGTGCGACAGGCGGAGGACAGGACCGGTTGGCGACGGCTGGCTTCAAGAGTGTCTCTCATCTCTCCTCTACGCCCATCACGGGCAGGAGAATGATGATGATGATGACACCTCAGGTGTGAAGAACATGATTGTGTGTTGTAGTTGATACACCTCAGGTGTGAAGAACATGTTTGTGTGTTGTAGTTGATATACCTCAGGTGTGAAGAACATGTTTGTGTGTTGTAGTTGATACACCACAGGTGTGAAGAACATGATTGTGTGTTGTAGTTGATACACCTCAGGTGTGAAGAACATGTTTGTGTGTTGTAGTTGATACACCTCAGGTGTGAAGAACATGTTTGTGTGTTGTAGTTGATACACCACAGGTGTGAAGAACATGATTGTGTGTTGTAGTTGATACACCACAGGTGTGAAGAACATGATTGTGTGTTGTACTTGATACACCACAGGTGTGAAGAACATGATTGTGTGTTGTAGTTGATACACCTCAGGTGTGAAGAACATGATTGTGTGTTGTAGTTGATACACCACAGGTGTGAAGAACATGTTTGTGCGTTGTACTTGATACACCACAGGTGTGAAGAACATGTTTGTGTGTTGTACTTGATACACCACAGGTGTGAAGAACATGTTTGTGTGTTGTACTTGATACACCACAGGTGTGAAGAACATGTTTGTGTGTTGTAGTTGATACACCATAGGTGTGAAGAACATGTTTGTGCGTTGTACTTGATACACCACAGGTGTGAAGAACATGTTTGTGTGTTGTACTTGATACACCATAGGTGTGAAGAACATGATTGTGTGTTGTAGTTGATACACCCACAGGTGTGAAGAACATGATTGTGTGTTGTACTTGATACACCACAGGTGTGAAGAACATGATTGTGTGTTGTAGTTGATACACCCACAGGTGTGAAGAACATGATTGTGTGTTGTAGTTGATACACACAGTGTGAAGAACATGTTTGTGTGTTGTAGTTGATACACCCACAGGTGTGAAGAACATGTTTGTGTGTTGTAGTTGATACACACAGGTGTGAAGAACATGTTTGTGCGTTTTAATCCTTTGACTCCCTCACCCTGTCTACCAGCATTGTGCATCATCATCATTGATGGCAAAGCAAAAACTGAAACCGTTTGACTCCTCATCCTATCCAGCAGCTTGCAGAAAGTTGGTGGATAGGGTGAAGTTTTTGCAGCTGGCAGATAGGGTGTGAGAATCGGAGAGTTTGTTGCTGCAAGTCAGGTGTGAAGAACGACATGATTGTTTGTTTGTTGTAGTTGCCGCTATCTGCAAACTGGGCACGCCAACAACAACAACAACAACCACAACAGCAACAACAAGGTGGTCAGTCTGGACAGTCCAAGTCATTGGCAGAAATTCAACATGAAGAGAAAATGAGGCAGCTTCAACAAGATGTGAGTGGTTCTTTTGTGTATAGTGTGTTTGTGTGTGTATGTGTGTGTGTGTGTGTGTGTGTGTGTGTGTGTGTGTGTGTGTGTGTGTGTGTGTGTGTGTGTGTGTGTGTTGTGTGTGTGTGTGTGTGTTTTATGTGTGTGTGTGTGTGTTTTATGTGTGTATGTATGTTTTATGTGTGTGTGTTTTGTGTGTGTATGTTGTGTGTGTGTGTGTGTTTTATGTGTGTGTGTGTGTTTTATGTGTGTGTGTGTTTATGTGTGTGTGTTTTATGTGTGGTGTGTTTTATGTGTGTGTGTGTGTTTTTATGTGTGTGTGTTTTATGTGTGTGTGTTTGTATGTGTGTGTGTGTGTGTTTTATGTGTGTGTGTTTTATGTGTGTGTGTTTGTATGTGTGTGTATGCGTGTGTGTGTGTTTTATGTGTGTATGTGTGTGTGTTTTATGAGTGTGTGTGTTTTATGTGTGTATGTGTGTGTGTGTGTTTATGTGTGTGTGTGTGTGTGTTTTATGTGTGTATGTGTGTGTTTTATGTGTGTATGTGTGGTGTGTTTTATGTGTGTGTGTGTGTTTTATGTGTGTGTGTGTGTTTTATGTGTTATGTTTTGTGTGTGTGTGTTTTATGTGTGTGTGTGTGTTTTATGTGTGTATGTGTGTTTTATGTGTGTGTGTGTTTTATGTGTGTGTGTGTGTTTTATGTGTGGTGTGTGTGTTTATGTGTGTATGTTGTGTTTTATGTGTGTGTGTGTTTTATGTGGTGTGTGTGTTTTATGTGTGTGTGTTTTATGTGTGTGTGTTTTGTGTGTGTGTGTGTGTGTGTGTGTGTGTGTGTTTGTTTGTGTGTGTTTTGTGTGTGGTGTGTGTGTGTGTGTGTGTTTTAGTGTGTGTTGTGTTTTATGTGTGTGTTTGTGTGTGTGTGTGTGTGTGTGTGTTTTATGTGTGTGTGTTTATGTGTGTGTGTGTGTATTTTGTGTGTGTGTGTTTTGTGTGTGTGTTTTATGTGTGTGGTGTGTGTGTTTTATGGTGTGTGTGTGTGTGTGTGTGTGTTTTATGTGTGTATGTTTGGTGTGTTTTGTGTGTGTGTTTGTGTGTGTGTGTGTGGTGTTTTATGTGGTTGTTTTATGTGTGTGTGTGTTTTATGTGTTGTGTGTGGTTTTGTGTGGTGTGTGGTGTGTATGTGTGTTTATGTGTGTATGTTTTTGTGGTATGTTATGGTGTGTGTGTTTGGTGTGTGTGTGTGTGTGGTGTGTGTGTGTGTGTGTGTGTGTGGTGTGTGTGTGTGTGTGTGTGTGAAGATGCCCCTGGTGATCACAATCATTTATGAGGTGAACTGTTCTGAAGGCACTGCATTGTGAAATGAAACTTGTACTGCAGGCTGGCTTCTGTATGTGTACAAAGGAAGTGTGTCAGTTTACATGCTGTGTCCAATACGTTGGTTGTGAGTAATGTCCATAATTATGTCTGTCTGACCAGAGGTCAGATTTCTACCCTTCTTTGAAGATCAAAGGAGTCAATTGGTTTTGATCACGCGTGTTAGATGGGTACGTTAGCCAAGAATGTAGCTTTCTTTGAAGTTAAAGGGAGCAAACATGTTCTAATTATGTGTGTCAGAGGGTGCCATTAACCCGTTGACTCCTGCACCCTGTCCACCGGCATCCTGTATTGCCAACCATGATAGCAAAACAAAAACTTAACCCTTTGATTCTCTCACCCTATCCATCAGCTTCCTGCATGAAGTTGGCAGATAGGGTGCAGGAGTCAGAGGGTTAGCCAAGCATTCTTATCCCTTTTTGAAGATGAAAGAAGCAAATGTGTTTTGATCATGTGTCAGATGGGTCTGTTAGCCTAGTTAGTTAATCAGGGATGTCGCACTTCCACATGTAAGCCTCCAGTGGATAAAGGGTGGAGATTTTTTACCTGTCCAGTGGATAAAGGGTGGATGTTTTTACCTGTCCAGTGGATAAAGGGTGGAGGTTTTTACCTGTCCAGTGGATAAAGGGTGGAGGTTTTTACCTGTCCAGTGGATAAAGGTTGGAGATTTTTACCTGTCCAGTGGATAAAGGGTGGATGTTTTTACCTGTCCAGTGGATAAAGGGTGGATGTTTTTACCTGTCCAGTGGATAAAGGGTGGATGTTTTTACCTGTCCAGTGGATAAAGGTTGGAGGTTTTTACCTGTCCAGTGGATAAAGGGTGGAGATTTTTACCTGTCCAGTGGATAAAGGTTGGATGTTTTTACCTGTCCAGTGGATAAAGGGTGGATGTTTTTACCATTCCAGTGGATAAAGGGTGGATGTTTTTACCTGTCCAGTGGATAAAGGTTGGAGGTTTTTACCTGTCCAGTGGATAAAGGTTGGAGGTTTTTACCTGTCCAGTGGATAAAGGGTGGATGTTTTTACCTGTCCAGTGGATAAAGGTTGGAGGTTTTTACCATTCCAGTGGATAAAGGTTGGAGGTTTTTACCTGTCCAGTGGATAAAGGTTGGAGGTTTTTACCTGTCCAGTGGATAAAGGGTGGATGTTTTTACCTGTCCAGTGGATAAAGGTTGGAGGTTTTTACCATTCCAGTGGATAAAGGGTGGATGTTTTTACCATTCCAGTGGATAAAGGGTGGATGTTTTTACCTGTCCAGTGGATAAAGGTTGGAGTTTTTACCTGTCCAGTGGATAAAGGTTGGAGGTTTTTACCTGTCCAGTGGATAAAGGGTGGATGTTTTTACCTGTCCAGTGGATAAAGGTTGGAGGTTTTTACCTGTCCAGTGGATAAAGGGTGGATGTTTTTACCATTCCAGTGGATAAAGGTTGGAGGTTTTTACCCGTCCAGTGGATAAGGGGTGGAGGTTTTTACCTGTCCAGTGGATAAAGGGTGGAGGTTTTTACCTGTCCAGTGGATAAGGGGTGGAGGTTTTTACCTGTCCAGTGGATAAAGGGTGGAGGTTTTTACCCGTCCAGTGGATAAGGGGTGGAGGTTTTTAACCTGTCCAGTGGATAAAGGGTGGATGTTTTTACCTGTCCAGTGGATAAAGGGTGGAGATTTTTACCATTCCAGTGGATAAAGGGTGGATGTTTTTACCATTCCAGTGGATAAGGGGTGGAGGTTTTTACCCGTCCAGTGGATAAGGGGTGGAGGTTTTTACCTGTCCAGTGGATAAAGGGTGGATGTTTTTACCATTCCAGTGGATAAGGGGTGGAGGTTTTTACCTGTCCAGTGGATAAGGGGTGGAGGTTTTTACCTGTCCAGTGGATAAAGGGTGGAGGTTTTTACCTGTCCAGTGGATAAGGGGTGGAGGTTTTTACCTGTCCAGTGGATAAAGGGTGGAGGTTTTTACCTGTCCAGTGGATAAAGGGTGGAGGTTTTTACCTGTCCAGTGGATAAGGGGTGGAGGTTTTTACCTGTCCAGTGGATAAAGGTTGGAGGTTTTTACCTGTCCAGTGGATAAGGGGTGGAGGTTTTTACCTGTCCAGTGGATAAAGGGTGGAGGTTTTTACCTGTCCAGTGGATAAGGGGTGGAGGTTTTTACCTGTCCAGTGGATAAAGGGTGGAGGTTTTTACCATTCCAGTGGATAAAGGGTGGAGGTTTTTACCTATCCAGTGTATAAAGGGTGGAGGTTTTTACCTGTCCAGTGGATAAAGGGTGGAGGTTATTTACCTATCTCCCAGGTCAACATGCCTTCAGGGCTGTTAGTGCCAGAACACCAGCCGGCAGGATATCAAATGCACGTATTATATGATCCTCACAGTTATGTCCAGTGTCCAGTGGTTTATAGAAATAAAAAAAGGCAGGGTAACCTACTGGCACCACAGTGCAGTCAGGCATGGTGAAGGCAGGGTAACCTACTGGCACCACAGTGCAGTCAGGCATGGTGCAGGCAGGGTAACCTACTGGCACCACAGTGCAATCAGGCATGGTGAAGGCAGGGTAACCTACTGGCACCACAGTGCAGTCAGGCATGGTGCAGGCAGGGTAACCTACTGGCACCACAGTGCAGTCAGGCATGGTGAAGGCAGGGTAACCTACTGGCACCACAGTGCAGTCAGGCATGGTGAAGGCAGGGTAACCTACTGGCACCACAGTGCAGTCAGGCATGGTGCAGGCAGGGTAACCTACTGGCAGCACAGTGCAGTCAGGCATGGTGAAGGCAGGGTAACCTACTGGCACCACAGTGCAGTCAGGCATGGTGAAGGTAGGGTAACCTACTGGCACCACAGTGCAGTCAGGCATGGTGCAGGCAGGGTAACCTACTGGCACCACAGTGCAGTCAGGCATGGTGAAGGCAGGGTAACCTACTGGCACCACAGTGCAGTCAGGCATGGTGCAGGCAGGGTAACCTACTGGCACCACAGTGCAGTCAGGCATGGTGCAGTATATGAAGCCAAACATGTAGTGAGATAAAAAGCACAGCTATCCCTAGCATACACACCCACACCCCCTGAAAATAAGAGTATGACAGCTCACATGTCAGGCAACCCATGAGTGACTGCAGACATAACGCCCACACAGTGCCGGCAAAAACAGCCAGAACATCATGCTTTTAACGTCCATGAAAGAACACTGGTCAACACAAATGCGAAAGCAAATGAGTTAAAATTAAATTGCTGTTTCTAGCACAATTAACCTTTATCACTCCGGTGGCGCACTGATGCGCCGAAGCGTCATTGTGCCGATACAGCTATAGGTGCACATGTGCGCCCACTGAGAGGTAGTGTAAACAGCAAGCTTGTAGCCGATTGGTTGAAAAGAGCGAATCCGAAAGTAGCAGTCCCACAGTGCAGCATGCTTTAGCCTTCCTCTTCCTGTCTGTGTGAGCGCCATATACCTTGTGGTTTGTTTGCAATAAATTTTCAAACTTCGTCAAAGTTTTTCGAGGAAAATTTCAACATGGATGCCATCACCGAGCAAATACTGCAGGAGCTCTTTTTTGACTTTGACTCTGGTGAAGAGTTTTTAGGCTTTAATCGGCAAGATATTCAGGATTTTGTGCCCGTATCCTTGCTTCAATAGCCGAATAGGTACCACAGTCTGGTGCATTTCAAGACCCAGTGCACCCAGGACCCCATGACTCATAAACACCCGTTAGTCATTTTTGTTTGTCATGTCATTTTATTTATTTTTTCATAATACAAGTATACACAAAACACAATGGTTGGTATCAGCATGCTCTTTATTCATTCCTCTACATACACTCCAAATTTCATAACTGTACAAACAATAGAAAAGAAATTATAGCAATTTGAAGTAGGTAGGTGTGCACGTTTTTCAGTCACCCAAAAAGAATGTGGCTGCAGGCAGAAATTTCACCAAACGAGTGCGGCTTGCTAAAGGTTAACACTCTAGCATTTATGAGAAGAATAAAATGGACAATTGTACGAAAAGGCCTTAATCAATCTTTTGACACACACATCCAGTCCACTAGCATCCTGCATTGCCCACCCATGCTAGTAAAGCAAACACTTAACCCTTTGATTCTATCACCCTAGCCACCAGGAAGCTGGTGGCTAGGTTGAGGGAATCAAAGGGTTAAGTTTTTGCAGTTGGTGGATAGGGTGCAGGAGTCAAAGGGTTAACATGTCAACTTCATGGTTGCAGGAGGCACAGAGGATGCGTCAGCTAGAAGAGCAGCAACAGTTACAGCAACAGTTACAGCAACAGTTACAGCAACAGCAACAGAAAACTTGGGCCAGCAACTTGTAAGTAGTGGTGACTGTGTGTTAGTGTATGACTGTTACTATTTGCGTGTGCATGTGAGAGCATATGTGTATATATAAATAAATTATGTGAGTGTGTGTGAGTGAGAGAACGGTAGTGTATATGTGAGTATCTACATGTGTGCCGGTGTGTAAATGAGATGGAAAGTGTACAAGTGTGAAATTGAGAAATAAATGTAGAGAGAAAGAGTGTGTGTGCGTGTGAGAAAGTAAGTTTACGATCGGCACCTGACAATAGATTCTAAAGGTACAGACCCATTTCAAAGATCACAATGGCCCAGAATATGGCCAAGTTAAGGATGTCTGTTGTATATAGAAGGGTGTGTATCATTGTGGTAAACTGTAAACAATTTGAAAAGTTGCAGATTGAAGTTTACCTGTCGTATGTATATTCATGTTGTACCCAAAGAAATCAACTTGTACTACCCGAAGAAAGGTGAAACCAAAAGTACACATCACATCTTCAGTAACAGATGTTTGAAATAATATGTGTGAGTAGCCACAGGTATTTAAATAGCCACAGGTGTTTGATATAATTAGTCACAACAGGTGTTTGATATGATAAGAAGACATGGGTCTGCAAAACCCCACTCAAAACGTCACAAGTGAGTTCATTTGATTGTGGAGTTAACAGCAAGGGATTTAGCCCTTTAACTCCTGCACCCTGTCCGTCCAGCATCCTGCATTATCAACCATGCTTGCAAAGCAAAAACTTGACCCTTTGACTCCCTCACCCTGAAGGAAGTTGGTGGACAGGGTGCGGGAGTCAAAGGGTTAACCCTTTGACTCCTAACCCTTTGACTCCTGCGCCCAGTCCACCCAGTCCACCAGCTTCTTGCATTGTCAACCATGCTAGCAAAGCAAAAACTTAACCCTCTGACTCCCTCACCCTATCCACCAGCATCCTGCATTGTCATCCATGCTAGCAAAGCAAAAACTTAACCCTTTGATTCCCTCACCCTATCCACCAGCATCCTGCATTGTCAACCATGCTAGCAAAGCAAAAACTTAACCCTTTGATTCCCTCACCCTATCCACCAGCTTCCTGCATTGTCATCTATGCTAGCAAAGCAAAAACAACCCTCTGACTCCCTCACCCTATCCACCAGCATCCTGCATTGTCATCCATGCTAGCAAAGCAAAAACTTAACCCTTTGGCTCCCTCACCCTATCCACCACCATCCTGCATTGTCACCCACACTAGCAAAGCAAAGACTTAACCCTTTGACTCCCTCACCCTATCCACCAGCAGAAAACAATTCTTTGACTCCCTCTTCCTATACACCTGAAGCAAGCTGGTGGTTACGGTGAGGAAATCAGAGGATTAAGTTTTTGCTTTGCTAGCATGGTTAACAATGCAGGATGATGGTGGACAGGGTGGGGAAGTCAAAGGGTTAAGTTTTTGCAGGTGGTGGAGAGGGTGTGGGAGTCAAAGGGTTAAAGGGCTAATGGGTGTAGGGAATGATACAGTTAATGATGTTAACATCATTTGGCCACCTGGGTGATTGTTTCAGAGCGGCGCAGCAGCCCCCAAGAGTCAAAACGCTGGCAGAAATCCAAGAGGAAGAGGAGAGGCAGTTGAAACTGGAGAAACAGAAAGCTCAGCAACAACAACAGTACCAAGCAAAGGTGAGACTTTCTCCCTCTGCCCTTAGTTATTGACTCTTTCACCCCTATTTTGTATTCTGAAGCTTTATTTCCCTGTGTTTCTGGATTTTTATGGGATTGTCTTTCCTTTGTTCCTGCATTTAGAGAGGAGGTAGAAACAAGAGAAAGCGTGCAGTGCCGACCCCTTTAGCATGCTGTGGAAAAGGGGGGGGGGGGGTGGAGGGTGGCTTGCGTGTATCTAATTGATAATTGGTGCCTTTGACTGACCTTGTCCAGTATTGATTGATGACGTGCATTGATGACGCAAATGGTGCGAACTTTAAAGAGAGTACTGCGACAATGTTTTACCGTGCTGCAGAAAAGAAGGAACTGTTTGTTGTCCTGGGTTTTCCTCCTTGTATGAAGGAAGGGTAAGAATCCTGCAGCATGGAAAACCCTTCTCCAGGGATGAAAGAGTTAACCCTTTGACTCCCTCACCCTATGCACCAACCGCAAACCTTAACCTTTCAACACCCTCAACCTATCCATCAGCTTCATGCAGGAAGCTGGTGGATAGGGTGAGACAGTCAAAGGGTTACATTTTTTTTTGTTTTGCTTTGCTAGTGTGGTTGACAATGCAGAGTGTAGTGGACAGGGTGTGGGAGTTAACGGGTTAATAAACAGTGACTGCCAGGGACCCTCTACGTGGTAAGATATGTCCTGGGTTGGCCTCTCTAAAAAAAATTCCAACATGTCGACTGTCAGTATGAAGAGAACAGTATTGATAGCTGGCATGTTGGATTTCGCCCTGTAACTCCCACTGGTGATTGTAGGGACTGGTTTATGCTTACAAAAATAAAATTACAGTTTTTCAGTTCCCTGTGGGGATGTGGGGGGCTCTTTCAGTATAAATAGTATCCCCGCATTTTGGAAATTCTGTGCTAGAAATTTCCTCTTTTCTGTCGCTCTGTTTCTTTCTTCCTCCTTTTCTTTCTGTCATTTCTGCTTTGCTGGTCCATTCACCTGTATGTGTTTGATAAAGTCTTACATACTTTTTCTTAGAATTGATAATTGGGTACATGTATTAACTCAATCGAGTCGCAGCCTTCAGGGTCATTCTGCCCCCTCAATTCGGAGGATTTTTAGCACATTTTAAAAAAATATAGAAAAACAACCAAATAAAGTAGACAAACAAAGTAAAGTGATACAGAAAGACCAGGATTAGATCTTTACAAATAATCTTATTTATTTATGGTATTCCGTGTACTTGTAAATGATGAGGTATCCAAATAGGTATCCAAAGGGGGGGGTAATTTTTTTTTTTTGATGGATATGAACACACACTGTGAAACAACAGTTTTAGATGAAGTCCAGAACATGATTTCGATGCCATGGATGTTTCATATCACAAGATTACTGGTAGTTGTCACTTTTTGCATACAGTTGCTCCAGAGCACAAAATATTTACAGAATTGTAAGGTTCGACTTGCTTTCCTTGACGCCACTTGTGAAATTCGCATGTCGCGGGTAGCGCTGAAAAAAGGCTACTGTTTGTCTTTGTTTCACATTGCCACAAACGGTCTAAGGTAAATAAATGCTGTAAACACACCCTAGTTTAGGTTCCCAGTGAGTTTTCCTTATAACTGACGCTTCTGACGTAAAAAAAAATACAAATGTCCGCCGTTGATAAATCGACGTTACGTACCCAAGCAGTAAACGGAAGTGACGGAGATATTCTTCCGGCACGAAGCGATTGAGTTAAGTGCGTTTTTGGCTGTAGGGAGATGAGATATGCAAAAGCAATTTTTAAGTACTTTATGCCCGGTCTTATATATGTTTTAGTGTCCTTAGTTATGCTTACATTTGTATTCAGGTGTGTTTTTTAAATCCCCTGTGCGATAAATTAGATGGAATGGTCAATGCCAGGGGCATGTCCTTAGGTTGCGTGCGTGAGTGCCTTGATATATGTACTTAATTTTCTTTTCTTCTTTTTCTTGTTGAAGTTTTGTATGTTTTTAGACGGCTATAGGCCTAATATGGCTGTACTTTAACCCTATCCCATTCACTCCGGCTGCATCCGGCCAAACACAGCTCTCCTGCATCTGTTCACTCCGCCCGTGGCCGGCCGCATGTTTGCACACATGGCCAGTACTTTTCCATCACGCTGTAACCTTGAGTAGCTCACTCTGAATGGATGAAATTTGGCGGGTAGGTCCACGAATGACCAATGAACTGTTAACACTAAATTAAGACGCCACCACTGGCATCATTCACAAGAGAGAAGAAGGGAATGACTGCATTCCATTCTTGTCTTTGTATGAACGAGAAAGATGGTGAATACTAGGGGAAGTTTCACTGCAAGCTATGCAAATGGGAGAGGGTTAAACAATAATAACAATAATAACAATAATCAATAATAACAGTAATAACAATAACTGTGTTTCAGGCATTAAATCTTTCTCAGGCAGCAGCGTGGGGTGCAGGAACCACCACAAACCTCCACCCCCTCCCCTCCTCCTCCTCCACGCCATGGAGCGGGGCCAACTCCATCTGGGGGACCCCTGCCACTGCTGCACTGTGGGGAGGTAACTCCACGACACCCCCTCCGAAAACCACCCCTGGCAAAAAATTGGGCAAGGACAGGTGAGTGGACGACAGGCCCACAGAGTGGGTCAGTAAATCGGCAAGCAAAGAAGCAAGACGTGTATAAAAAAGAAAATACATGGAAAATGTACTGTATGAATAAAGACGGAAAGAATTGCACAGGTAAGAGGATTCATGAATACAGAAAGAAAGAAGTACAAAGATAAGTAATAGAAAACAGTGTTGATATATAAAAGTATTTTGTGTTGGGTCTAAAAAAAAACATGGACAAGAAGATAGACATAAATGCTGACTTTTAGAGTAATTTTCATATGGACTTTTGTGATTTGTGTACATATAAGCACTCACTTTAACTCAATCGAGTCGCAGTCTTCACGGTCATTCTGCCCCCTCGGAGGATTTTTAGCACATTTTAAAAAAAATATAGAAAAACAACCAAATAAAGTAGACAAACAAAGTAAAGTGATACAGAAAGATCAGGATTAGATCTTTACAAATAATCTTACTTTATTTATGGTATTCCGTGTACTTGTAAATGATGAGGTATCCAAATAGGTATCCAAAGGGGGGTAATTTTTTTTTTTTTGATGGATATGAACACACACTGTGAAACAGTTTTAGATGAAGTCCAGAACATGATTTCGATGCCATGGATGTTTCATATCACAAGATTACTGGTAGTTGTCACTTTTTGCGTACAGTTGCTCCAGAGCACAAAATATTTACAGAATTGTGAGGTTCGACTTGCTTTCCTTGACGCCACTTGTGAAATTCGCATGTCGCGGGTAGCGCTGAAAAAAGGCTACTGTTGTCTTTGTTTCACATTGCCACAAATGGTCTAAGGTAAATAAATGCTGTAAACATACCCTAGTTTAGGTTCCCAGTGAGTTTTCCCTATAACTGACGCTTCTGACATAAAAAAAACAACAAATGTCCGCCGTCGATAAATTGACGTCGCATACCCAAGCAGTAAACGGAAGTGACGGAGATTTTCTTCCGGCACGAAGCGATTGAGTTAAAGATACTAAGAAGGACATAAATACTTCCATTGGAATAATTCTGTAACAGATATTTATGAGTTGCATACACATGGAAGCATTTACTGTAAAGATACTAAGATAAATATTTACATCGGAGTAATTCTCTTATGGATATTTGTGATTTTTATGTACATGGTGGCACTTGCTGCAAAGATACTGAGACATAAATAGCATCAGAATAATTCCCTCATGAATATTTATGATTTGCATACACATGGAAGCACTCACTATGAAGATTAGAAGATAAATACATCAGAATAATTCTTTAATGGATATTTGTGATGCATACACGTGGAAGCATTCACTTTGAAGATGCATCTTATTCCCTGTTTTCTTTTCATTCAAAACACAATAAAACAGAAACCATATGCACACAATGGATTTCACCAAGGGCACAATGGTTGTCTCATTGTGCAGCAGCAGCAGTGGCAGTAACCAGCTGGGGTCAGAATTCCCGTCACTGCATAACCAGAAGTCCAACAAGTCCAGTAAGACAGCGCCATCCAGAGTAAGCACAAACGGCAGCAGCAGTACCACCACCACAGCTGTAACAAAACCCAAGAGAGAAGAGGTGAGTAGAACTCTGGTATGTGTGCCCTGCTTAAAGGGTGTCCTTTGTTATTAGTTTGTTCTGTGTCGTGCTGGGGTTGTGTGGAAGTTGAGTGCTCACACCTGTAAAATATTCTGTTGGCAAGAATGTAACACTTCAGTGTGCTTAACTCTTGCCAGCCGCAGAGTTTGGGAGGCGGCTGAACCCCTGTGACACACATTTTTGGGCATTTAAAAAAAAAAAAAATTCAGAGACGTATCAGGAAAACAAACTTTATATCAAACAAAAATCTAAATCTTTATAGAGTTTTAAGAAAACATGCACAGTCATGCACACAGATCATGCATCTTATCTCAGCAGACGAGGACAAAATGTATCCGAGCAGCTGAAAACAAAAAGTCCTGGCAGCACGGCGGTCAGGTATCCAACACAATACACAGACAATCCAGCTGGAATACACATCAGTCCAGAGTCAGATCCTCCATGGAATGTCCAGCAGAAAAGTGAGAATGAATTCCACAGTGGTATGAAGCATAGAAAAGTCTCAACACGTGGTCGCTTTGTGGAAGTCGCCGTTTTGACAACAGTTCACGTGCACCACGGGTGTCGTAAGAAAAAAAAAAAAAAAAGAGTAAACAAAACCATCAAAGTGCAAAACTATGAAAAGGGAAGTAACAGAACACTGCTACAGTGCCCAAAGATCATGTTGGAATGCTGAGTTACTTCCCATTGACCATTGGCTAAGTTCGGCGAGTTTTTAAAAACGTCAGCGGACATTCCGCTGACATGTCAACAAAGGCAAAACTCTGCGTCAGCAGACATTCCACTGACACATCCGGAAAGTGTTAACCCATTGACTCCCACACCCTGTCCACCAGCATCCTGCATTGTCGGCCATCCTGGCAAAGCAAAACCGTAACTCTGATTCCCAGCATCCTGTAGGAAGCTAGTGGATAGGGTGACAGAGTCAAAAGGTTAATTTTTTTGCAGCTGGTAGTTGGGAGTTGATTTTGTTTGAATTTGTCTTCAAGTACGTTTTTTTAAAATTCCCTGTGTGATAAATTGGACAGGGTGGTCAACACCAGGAGCACCTCCTTAGATTATGTGTGCGAATGCATTGATACGAGTACTCAATTTCCTTTTCCATTTTCTTTCCTGTTGAAGTATTGTGTGCGTTTTGAAATAGTTACAGCCCTGACATGGCTGTACTGCAGTCGGCTGGGCTTTAAACAAACATAACAGTATGCTTTTAACAGCCAAGTGCCTCCTTGTCTTCATATGGTGGGGCGGTTTGTACTTGCGAGTAGACAAAGGGTGTGAAAGGCGATAGATTTAACGCTTGAAAAGTTCACAGTTCCATGTTTGTAAAGGTCATCAACATCATTGTCATTTGGCAAAGGAGTATGCAGACTCTGCAGCGATCTGTTTTGTCTGCACAGCGTGTGCTAAAATCACCATGCCTCTGAACCAGTTTTCTTGTCTTAGCTCATCGTTTTTCTTGTCTTATTACCCAAATGAAACCAGATGGTTTTCAGGCATGTGTACATTTCTGGTTGAGAACCCAGACAGAAAGTAGAGAGTTCATGCAACTAGTTTATGTAAGAATGGTGAAGACCTGTCAAATAAATGCGTTTTAAAAGTGCTTTGAACTGGAAATGTGTGTTAGGAAGCAGCACGCTTTGTTGCGGTAGCTGCATGCCGTCTGGTGACAAAGTAGGTAAAGTTGCTTCCCTTGCTGGTCATGACCCCACTTGATCGGGGCAGTGGCCTGTATAGTTATAAATATAGACACCCACTTGGCAAGGACAAAGGATGTAACTTCAGTTTTCATGCCATTGAGAGAATTTTGTGGCTGTGACTTTCGTCCCATCACTGACATGATCGTGTAATTGTAAATGTCACCCACAACTAAATTGTAAGCATTTGGTCCTACAGACAGTTTCATTGTGAATTGGAATAATGATGACAGATGGCCTACAGCTGAAGGATGATACAAACTCTTAAAATCTGAATATGGACTATAATGTATAAAGTGCTCTGGATGCATGCACGGCTGCATTTTTCCAGCCATTCTGCCACCCTCTAGTTGCCAGTTGGTGTCGCCTGCGTGTGCTATTTTTAGCCAGGCAGGGTCGACCAAAGTCCGTCAGTGTAGCGCGTCGTTGTGGTCTCGCACTAGTGATAAAGGCACGGATGAAAAGGGTGTGGGGAGTGGATGTGAAATACAGTCCAGGCTTGAAAATGACCCTGTGGCCTGCAGAATGATGGATAGGGTGCTTCCACCACCTTAGGTATGTGCACAGGGCAGGGGAATGGAGGGGGCAGGGGGGGGGGGCTAAGGGCTGGGCCCAAAACAATCTTATTTCAGTTCCAGATACCATTATTAGCATTAGCTGCCAAATCAGGCTGAGACAGGGAGACCTTTGGGTACCTAAATGCGGACAGTCCCACATGGTGAGCGTACTTAGCTATAGATATACTTAGAAATACTGCTTTTTGGTTCACATTTGATTTGTTGAAGATTTGGCTGATGGTTTATTTTGTGAGCACACATTCAAGAGTAATGTCAACACGTCAATAAAATGATTCATGGTAATGATTATGATGATGATGGTGATTCGTGTGTCCATGATATCATCCGTGGTATCATCCATCCCCTCATAAGAACTTGGAGTCATTCGTTACAGCTTTTCCTTTCTTTCCTTTCAAAACTGTTTGTGAGAACAGGAGGCTGTGCAGAGACTATTTAAGGACAGTGCTGAAAAGAAGGATGAGTTCACTGTGTGGTGTGAAGAGTTTTTGAGGGGCATGGAGATACAACTGGACAGTAAGTATCGCGGGTCACAACGTGTGTGTGTGTGTGTGTGTGTGTGTGTGTGTGTGTGTGTGTGTGTGTGTCCGCTTGTGGTTTGCTGTCTGCTTTGTTGGGGTTGTTGGCTTTTTTGCTTGGGTGGTATGCTTTTTGTCTGCCTGCCTGCCTTGGTGGTTTGCTGTCTGCTTTGGGGTTGAATTTCAACCCTTGTTGATTTGTTGGATGTTAACTCAATCAAGATGTGTCCCCTGTCAGGGCCCCTGACCATGTCTTCAGGTGCCCACTGTTGGCACACCTGAGCATGGAGTTGTTATGTTTGATAAGCTTCCAGCTCTGTAATAGATGAGAGCTTTCATGAGTTGTTTTTTATCATCGCTTTTTCTGGTGTACAAAGTACACCTGAAGAAGTCTTCAAGACTGAATCAAAAGCTTGTAAATGTAGAAAGTCTACTGATTTGAAGACGGACCTGTATGCGGAAGTCAGAGTTTGCAGTTGGCAGTTTTTTCAAGAGGGATTCATTGCGCTCAGACAGTTCCATGTGCGCTCCACCCAAATCTGCCAACAGTTGTCTGGCAGACTCTCTGAACCCATGCAAAACCCTAAGCTCTGGGAAGATCTTGAAATGGGGAGAGTGGAGAAAGAGGGACCTTTGAAACACTGACATCACTGGAATGATCAGGCTGGGTAACTCTCAGCAGATCCGCTAATTTCAGCGGATGAACTCCTAGTTTCAGAGGGAAAAATTTTTTTTTTAGAGGAAATATTACTGAATTATTGTATTTGCTATCAGGAAATGCATCCATAATGCCTCAAAATTACAGAAATTCTTCAGCTTCTTTCGCACCCCAGACCCCCCAGCAGGGACTTTGCCCCTGGACCCCCGCCAATTTTCAGAGAAAATTATCTTCTTCTCTTATCCAGCCTGAATGATGGAAATGTTATGTTGGCAGTGAACAGGCCAGTTTTTTTTTATGTTGGAATTGAACTCGAGATAACAGGTGTTGAGTCCATGACTTTATCAGACCCCAACCCGTTTTTGTAAAGTTAGGAGCAGGAACTAATTGCAGACTTGTCATGACACTAGTGACAATGTACGTACACATCTGGAATGAGTTAACAAATGCACAGTGAATTTCTCAATGCCACAGTCTGCACTCATATGCACGTTGGTGTTTATCAGTTCGCTTCACTTACTCACTCGGTTACTCACTTGTCTTTTTCGTATCTCATTCACCCCCCCTTTCCGACTTTCTCTTTTCACTTTCTTCTGAGAATCTCCTTTCATTTCTCTCTTTTCTGTGATTCTCTCAGTTGTTAAACAATCATATTAATGAAAAACTTTTATTAACCCAGAGTATTACAAGTAGCACAACCTTTGGGATATTCCAGTTTCTGATGATGTCTTCTGCAAAGCCTTGGAATGTTTAAGAATCAGCATGTTTTATATGTTTTTGTCAAGCTATTAAATGTAAATGAAATAGCTGTTTTTAATATTGGTCATTATTTTGTCAGTTTGAGAACTAATTCATAATTATGTTGTAATCATAGCTGTTTTTAATATTGGTCATTATTTTGTCACTTTGAGAACTAAGTCATAATTATGTTGTAATCATAGCTGTTTTTAATATTGGTCATTATTTTTTCACTTTGAGAACTAAGTCATAATTATGTTGTGATCATTCACATTGTGTTGCCTGTAAACATTTAAAAACATATTTCGTGTAATCATGTGGAAAATATACTGTATGTTGTTCACATACCCCTTGATTGAGGAGCCCTTTGCCTATGACATGAATAAACCATTTTGTCCAATCCAGTCCTGTAGCTCTCTTTTCTCTCCCCACCCCCCACCCCCCTCACCCCCATGACTCTTTTCTTCTGTCTCATTCTCTCCCTTTTCCCCCAAGGGGATGCTGGAGGCTCTTTCAGTATAAACAGTATCCCACCTGGAAATTCTGTGCTAGAGATTTCTTCTTTTTTATCACTCTCTTTTGTTTCTGCCTTGTTTCTTTGCTTTCTGTTATTTCTTCCTATCATTTTCTGCCTTGCTGTTACATTCACCTGTATGTATTCTATAAGGCCCTACGCAGCTTTCTGTAAATAACGGTAACTGAGTATATGTATGAACTGCGTTTTTGGCTGTTAAGGAAATGTAATGTGCGAAAACAGTTTCAGTTAATTTAGGCCAGTTTTTGTGTATGTTATAGTGTCCTTAGTTTTGTTTTCATTCGTAGTCAGTTTTTCTCTGTGTGTTTTCTCCATGCTCTGGTGATAGATTGGATGGAGTGCGTTCCTGTCACTGTCTTCACTTCATTCATTCCCTTTTGTCTTTCTGATGCACAAGGAACCTCCAATCCCACCCCCCTCCCCCTCTTTCTCATTTCCTGTTGGCTGTTGGGTTTCGAAGGTCTGTTGTTGTTGTTGATGTGTGTGTGTGTGTGTTAACTTGTCTGGTGGTTCTGCTTATGATATGCTGTGAACAGTCTGTATTCTTGTTGTGCTTTTGTTGTGTTCTTGTTATGTTCTTGTTGTGTTCTGGATATTTTGTGTCACTACAGCACTTCGTTAACCCTTTGACTCCGTCACACTATCCACCAGCCTCCTGCATTGTCAGCCAAGACAGCAAAGCAAAAACCCTAACCCTTTCAGTCCCTCACCCTGTCCATGAGCATCCTGCAGTAAGTTGGTGGATAGGGTGAGGAAGTGAAAGGGTGAGATTTTGTAGCTGGCTGTGGACTTGAAAGGGTTAAAGTTCTTTGTTACTAATGCTGAGCTAACTCTACAACCTCCCTTTTCTGGTCTGCTCTGTGGTTTGTCTGTCAGTGATCTCTTCATCTCCTGTTAGTGTTACACTTGCCTGCCTGTCTGTGTGGTTTGTCTGTCAGTGATCTCTTCTATCTCCTGTTATGTGTTACACTTTGCACTGCCTGTCTGTGTGGTTTGTCTGTCAGTGATCTCTTCATCTCCTGTTAGTGTTACACTTGCCTGCCTGTCTGTGTGCTGCTTTATCCACCCTCCCTTCCCAGCCTCACCCTTTCCAACTCCCCGACTCCAGAATCTGAGACCACCTCCCTGTATGACCTTTGTTGCTGACACCAAGGTAAGGCACAAGGTAAAGGTCATCCCATAACCCTAAGGTGGTGAAGGTCGTCCCATAACCCTAATATTGTTGGAGTGTGATGTGGTGAGAACCTTAACTTTTCTCTGGGTCAGCAGTATAAAGGTGGTAGTCATCTCCTGTCCCCTTACCGCTGTGTGTTCTCCCAGCTCTAAAGAGGGTCGGGTGCCCATTCACAGCGGGTAGACTGGAGGCTGCATGCACAGTCTAGGCCAAGCTAGTGATGTGTAAACATTGGAAAGGGCCCGTGCTGTCTGTACCACAGTGTCACTTGCTGTTCTTGTGTGCGATTCTTTTGCTGTACGTGGTGCATTTTTCATGCCTTTTTCTGACTTCTAGTTTGTTGTTGTTGTTGTTGTTGTTGTTGTTGTTTTTAGCCCTGTCAACCCTGACCCAAGGGAGGTAAATTGTTTCCTGGCATGAGCTTGGCAGCACAAATGGGTTTTTCTGCCATCATCAGTTCCCAGTAAGCTGGGAATTTGGCTGAGTCAAGTTTGAAACTCCAGATAGAACGGCATTCAACAAAATGAAAAGTGCCTATCAATTGACATCAGGAAGACAGTTGTTTGTGGGGTTTTTTTGTGTGTTTTTTTACCAACAAATGCCTATCAGTTGACATCAGGAAGACAGTTGTTTGTGGGGTTTTTTTGTGGGTTTTTTTTTACCAACAAATGCCTATCAGTTGACATCAGGAAGACAGTTGTTTGTGGGGTTTTTTTTGTGTTTTTTTTTTACCAACAAATGCCTATCAGTTGACATCAGGAAGACAGTTGTTTGTGGGGTTTTTTTGTGTGTTTTTTTACCAACAAATGCCTATCAGTTGACATCAGGAAGACAGTTGTTTGTGGGGTTTTTTTGTGTGTTTTTTTACCAACAAATGCCTATCAGTTGACATCAGGAAGACAGTTGTTTGTGGGGTTTTTTTGTGTGTTTTTTTTACCAACAAATGCCTATCAGTTGACATCAGGAAGACAGTTGTTTGTGGGGTTTTTTTGTGTGTTTTTTTACCAACAAATGCCTATCAGTTGACATCAGGAAGACAGTTCATGTTTTTGTTTTTTTTTTAACCAACAAATGCCTATCAGCTGATATCAGGAAGAGAGTTTTTCAATGTTACACAGAATCAGTACTGTGATATGAAGCCTAGTAGATATTAGCCAAACAAAAAGGGGTCTTTCTTGCTACTTTTCAGTCAGGAAAGTGTAATACAACTGACTGTATGGCTGCCTTTTCAATCGTCATAAAAAATATAATACAACTATCTTTATTGCTGCCTTTTGGCCAAAAAGTAATAACACGGTATTTATTACTGCAAAAGCTGTGGGACGTCCTGGTCGGTTTTCATTTTGCTGGCCATCATTTTGTCAACTCCAGGTGTCTGATTCTGTGGCTTTTGATATCAAATGGTTCCAGACTTAATGTCTTTTTTTTTTTTTATTCTTTGCCAGCAGCAAGCTTACGCATTATCTTGTGTCGAGGTGCATTTCTGCATTGACTTTCCTGGAATAACCGTCGACACCATGCATATAACGGAACTACCTGATTGGCTTCATACCTGTGTGGATGTGCGTCAAGGAATGGAGCTGTTTCTCCAGTTGCAGGATTCACATACTACAGCTGTAAGTGAACAAGATCCAGCGTTTGAAAGCTGTTCTCCACACAGCAGATAGACAAGAAAGCTGTTCTCCACACAGCAGACAGACAAGAAAGCTGTTCTCCACACAGCAGACAGACAAGAAAGCTGTTCTCCACACAGCAGATAGACAAGAAAGCTGTTCTCCACACAGCAGGTAGACAAGAAAGCTGTTCTCCACACAGCAGACAGACAAGAAAGCTGTTCTCCACACAGCAGAAGACAAGAAAGCTGTTCTCCACACAGCAGAAGACAAGAAAGCTGTTCTCCACACAGCAGCAGAATCACACAGAGAAGCAAAAGCTGTTCTCCACACAGCAGGTAGACAAGAAAGCTGTTCTCCACACAGCAGATAGACAAGAAAGCTGTTCTCCACACAGCAGGTAGACAAGAAAGCTGTTCTCCACACAGCAGTAGACAAGAAAGCTGTTCTCCACACAGCAGGTAGACAAGAAAGCTGTTCTCCACACAGCAGAAGACAAGAATGACAAGAGAAAAAGCTGTTCTCCACACAGCAGAAGACAAGAAAGCTGTTCTCCACACAGCAGGTAGACAAGAAAGCTGTTCTCCACACAGCAGACAGACAAGAAAGCTGTTCTCCACACAGCAGGTAGACAAGAAAGCTGTTCTCCACACAGCAGATAGACAAGAAAGCTGTTCTCCACACAGCAGATCAGACAAGAAAGCTGTTCTCCACACAGCAGATAGACAAGAAAGCTGTTCTCCACACAGCAGACAGACAAGAAAGCTGTTCTCCACACAGCAGTAGACAAGAAAGCTGTTCTCCACACAGCAGACAGACAAGAAAGCTGTTCTCCACACAGCAGATAGACAAGAAAGCTGTTCTCCACACAGCAGACAGACAAGAAAGCTGTTCTCCACACAGCAGTAGACAAGAAAGCTGTTCTCCACACAGCAGACAGACAAGAAAGCTGTTCTCCACACAGCAGGTAGACAAGAAGCGTTCTCCAACAGCAGTAGACAAGAAGCTGTTCTCCACACAGCAACAGACAAGAAAGCTGTTCTCCACACAGCAGAGACAAGAAAGCTGTTCTCCACACGCATAGACAAGAAAGCTGTTCTCCACACAGCAGACAGACAAGAAGCTGTTCTCACACAAGCTGTTCTCCACACAGCAGTAGACAAGAAAGCTGTTCTCCACCTTCCCACACAGCAGACAGACAAGAAAGCTGTTCTCCACACAGCAGTAGACAAGAAAGCTGTTCTCCACACAGCAGAAGACAAGAAAGCTGTTCTCCACAACGCAGTAGACAAGAAAGCTGTTCTCCACACAGCAGACAGACAAAGAAAGCTGTTCTCCACACAGCAGACAGACAAGAAAGCTGTTCTCACAACAACAAGCAGAATAGACAAGAGAAAGCTGTTCTCACACACAGCAGACAGACAAGAAAGCTGTTCTCCACACAGCAGGTAGACAAGAAAGCTGTTCTCCACACAGCAGACAGACAAGAAAGCTGTTCTCCACACAGCAGGTAGACAAGAAAGCTGTTCTCCACACAGCAGACAGACAAGAAAGCTGTTCTCCACACAGCAGAAGACAAGAAAGCTGTTCTCCACACAGCAGATAGACAAGAAAGCTGTTCTCCACACAGCAGACAGACAAGAAAGCTGTTCTCCACACAGCAGGTAGACAAGAAAGCTGTTCTCCACACAGCAGACAGACAAGAAAGCTGTTCTCCACACAGCAGGTAGACAAGAAAGCTGTTCTCCACACAGCAGACAGACAAGAAAGCTGTTCTCCACACAGCAGGTAGACAAGAAAGCTGTTCTCCACACAGCAGACAGACAAGAAAGCTGTTCTCCACACAGCAGGTAGACAAGAAAGCTGTTCTCCACACAGCAGACAGACAAGAAAGCTGTTCTCCACACAGCAGGTAGACAAGAAAGCTGTTCTCCACACAGCAGGTAGACAAGAAAGCTGTTCTCCACACAGCAGACAGACAAGAAAGCTGTTCTCCACACAGCAGACAGACAAGAAAGCTGTTCTCCACACAGCAGACAGACAAGAAAGCTGTTCTCCACACAGCAGATAGACAAGAAAGCTGGTCAAGGATTTTTTGTTTCACCTTCAAGAAAAGCTCAGGAAGGAAAAACTCTACTAAAAATCTTTGTGCAGTCAATTTGTCCTGTCACTGAAGAAGTTCATGTTTTCAGATGTACCACAGAAATAGTAAGTGCCTTGATCAGGTATGTTGCATCAACGTTGAGCGATAGCTGTGATGAAAGAAACTTAGAAAGTTTATGTTCAAATGTGTTATGACAGTAGGATGTTTTTTTGTACAGTTAAAAAAACAAGGTACTGACAATTGCCTCAGTTGACTGATGGCAGAAAACAAGTCGTATTCATATTCATATGACTAAGTGCCAAAAGGTGGGGTGCTGAGAGGGTGTTCATGAGAACTGCAATTAAAAACATTATTTTCACATCTAAAACCCGTGTTCTTCTTTTGGTTTGTGTGGAAGAATGAATGTACTGATAGTGGAGATAACTTCAAGCCTAATTTTTTGTTGTTGTTGTATTTTGCTCTACACGTGCAATATTGTACAACATTGTCTTAAAAATCATGGCGTCGAAAACGGACATTTCGTAGTCAGCACTTAATGAAGATGCCGTGCTCAGCCTAGGTGTTGTAATGTTTGACGTGTGACACTTAAGATATTTCCAAAGCCAAGTTTTTGATTATCTTTTGCTTTTACAGAATCATGCTTGGTACAGAAAGGTATCAGACAGTACCAAAGAGAACTCTTTAATGCAGGCTTTATTTTTCAACCCCTTGTCCTAAATCGGGGTCCCACCTTTTGGCACTTAGTCATATTCATATATTCATAAACAATATGCATATTCATATTCATTTCTTTTTGTCACAATGGATTTGCTGTGTGAAACTCAGGCTGTTCAAGGTGTGTGGCTGCAGTTTGTTCATGACAAGACTTCAGAAGGCTCACAGGCCTTTGTTCATGACAAGACTTCAGAAGGCTCACAGGCCTTTGTTCATGACAAGACTTCAGAAGACTCACAGGCCTTTGTTCATGACAAGACTTCAGAAGGCTCACAGGCCTTTGTTCATGACAAGACTTCAGAAGGCTCACAGGCCTTTGTTCATGACAAGACTTCAGAAGGCTCACAGGCCTTTGTTCATGACAAGACTTCAGAAGGCTCACAGGCCTTGGTTCATGACAAGACTTCAGAAGGCTCACAGGCCTTGGTTCATGACAAGACTTCAGAAGGCTCACAGGCCTTGGTTCATGACAAGACTTCAGAAGGCTCACAGGCCTTTGTTCATGACAAGACTTCAGAAGGCTCACAGGCCTTTGTTCATGACAAGACTTCAGAAGGCTCACAGGCCTTTGTTCATGACAAGACTTCAGAAGGCTCACAGGCCTTGGTTCATGACAAGACTTCAGAAGGCAAGAAGGCTCACAGGCCTTTGTTCATGACAAGACTTCAGAAGGCAAGAAGGCTCACAGGCCTTTGTTCATGACAAGACTTCAGAAGGCAAGAAGGCTCACAGGCCTTTGTTCATGACAAGACTTCAGAAGGCTCACAGGCCTTTGTTCATGACAAGACTTCAGAAGGCTCACAGGCCTTTGTTCATGACAAGACTTCAGAAGGCAAGAAGGCTCACAGGCCTTTGTTCATGACAAGACTTCAGAAGGCAAGAAGGCTTACAGGCCTTTGTTCATGACAAGACTTCAGAAGGCAAGAAGGCTCACAGGCCTTTGTTCATGACAAGACTTCAGAAGGCAAGAAGGCTCACAGGCCTTCAAGGGGAGGGACCAGGGAAATGAACCCATCTGTCCAGTGTTTTATACCAGGGCAGCCAGGTGAATGCCAGCTCTTCACGATTTTCAACTGCCATGGGATCTTTATCATGCGCAGGCCAGAAGGCACATGGGTCCGACTCATTTTTCATCCCCTCCCGAAGGACAAGGCATTCAGTTCAGTTTTCCAGTCAAACTGAAGGGAAAAGCCTAGGCATGTGTGGGAAATTGAACTCAGGAACCTGGACTTTAGTTATTGGCAGGCAAATGTCTGAAGCATTCTGCCACCCTTCTCCTCAGTGGGAAGATGGTTTCAGGTACTGATGACAGGAAACTGGCGACAGATATGGACTTGTGTGTGCTGCATGTCTGCTTCTGTTTCGACATACCCACAGTTAATTGAATAAGTACCGCTTTTTCTGTTTTTTTGTCTGTATTCATTCTGCATTTCTGTTTTGTATCTGTTTGAACACTGGCAGTCATTTTGATACACATTGTCCACTGAATGACTGTAGAAGCACTGCAAGATATCTCTAACTTCTGCTTTCGCTTTCATTAGAGCATGGTGCAACTTTTTCCGTTTGACGACGGAATCTGCTTTTTCAAAAGAGTCAGAAACGGAAAATCCATTTTTTGAAAAAATCGCCGAGCTAGGGTTTTTTGTTGTTGTTGTTGTTTTGTTTTTTGTTTTGTTTAAAATCGTTTATCAAATGTGAATGTTTTGCGATGGTTAATCGTTTATCAAATGTGAATGTTTTGCGATGGTTACTCTCCGGTGTAGAAAAGCGGAAGCACTCTTTTGTGAATGAATCTATGACAGTCAATGCGCATACTCCGTTGCGAAATCTCGCATCAACTTCCGTGAAATCGCCATTTTTCAGCTTCGCATGTTGAGCGAACTTTACGATGCCAGCGGTGAAAGAAGGCGAATGTGTCGCCTTAATCGACACAACTGTCAAGAATAAATGGTGTTTGGAATGGCTAGAGGAGAAAGATACAAAGATAATTCCCGTCACCTGTGGTGTGTGAAAATCGACCGAGCAGTTATAAAGATACTTATAGTTGAAATTGTCTGAAATAGGATGAAAAGCATCTGCTGTTTTTCTTGAATCTAATTGCAGGAGAAAGCTTAAGATTCAGTTTTATTTTTATAAAAGCTTCGGCGCTGCCCCTGTACCCCTCCAGGAGCCTTCCCGACCCCGGACCCCTTTCCGTTTTTTGACTTTTTCTAAGTTGCACCCTTGCATTAGAGGGATGCAGGAAAGGCCTAGCTTATCACTGTCCATTAGCACTAGTGAGGTATGTATGTTTTAATACTGCTTTAGTAAAATGATGTTTTAATATCGCTGAAGTGAAAAGATAGAAATGTGTTATTTTGGGAAGATATCCACCTTGTTTTGAAAAGCGTGCTTTCCATGGTTTGAGGATCGATCCAACGATCCAAAATACGGTTGAGAACCGTTTTGGTGAACTGTCCAATGGTTGTATCCAGTTGTCTGTCACCTTTAGCTGTCTTGTAGTTGTCACAAACTTTTGATGTTGAATGGTGTTGGTGTCTGGAGGCCTGTTTGTGTGGGAGGCTGCATAACTCGCATTCTGATGATAGCCGGGGAAGGTCTAGCTCATGACGAGCCATGATTGTCTTGTTTACCAGCAACAGTTTGTGAACACCGGAACCAAGGGACATTCTCATCAGGTGAAGGTTGTCCCATAACCCTGGGGTCTAATCCACTGTCCATGCACAGCTGGATAGATTTTCGATGGCATGGATTTATCCGAAGTTGGAGACAAACATGGCCTTCACAGTTGTGTAGACAAGGAGGTTTGATGGCACGGATTTATCCAGTGATGGCATGGATTTATCCAATGTTGGAGATGAACATGCCATTCACAGCAGTGTAGACAAGAGGCTGATGGCACGGATTTATCCAGTGATGGCACGGATTTATCCAGTGATGGCATGGATTTATCCAATGTTGGAGATGAACACGCCATTCACAGCAGTGTAGACAAGAGGCTGATGGTACGGATTTATCCAGTGATAGCACGGATTTATCCAATGATGGCATGGATTTATCCAATGTTGGAGATGAACACGCCATTCACAGCAGTGTAGACAAGAGGCTGATGGCACGGATTTATCCAGTGATGGCACGGATTTATCCAATGATGGCACGGATTTATCCAATGATGGCACGGATTTATCCAAAGTTGGAGATGAACACGCCATTCACAGCAGTGTAGACAAGAGGCTGATGGTACGGATTTATCCAATGATGGCACGGATTTATCCAATGATGGCATGGATTTATCCGATGTTGGAGATGAACACGCCATTCACAGCAGTGTAGACAAGAGGCTGATGGCACGGATTTATCCAATGATGGCACGGATTTATCCAATGATGGCATGGATTTATCCGATGTTGGAGATGAACACGCCATTCACAGCAGTGTAGACAAGAGGTTGATGACATTGATTTATCCAAAGTTGGAGACGAACGTGGCATTCACATCTGGGTAGGCAAGAGGCTGATGGCACGATTTGTATCGAAACTCGGGGTTGAACACATGCAGTCTGATTAGAAAATGGAAGCTCTGCCTGCATGCCAGCAGGCCTCAGAGATTGTTGAATATGTGTGTGTATAGATTCTTTGACCCAGACTTCGAGTAGGCCTTCATCTGGTAGTGGATGTGGTGGATAGCACGTGAATGACCGCAAAAAAATGGTAGTTTCAAACAACTAATGTAAAATTGTAAGCGGTGTTCATGGTGGACAGCTCATGACTGACGGCAAAAGACTGCAGCAGTTTCAGACAACTAAGTTAATGTTGTGTAAGCTCATGATGACGGAAAACTGCACAGTTTCAGAAACAATGAATGTGTGATGACAGCTCATGACTGACGGCAAAAGACTGCAGCAGTTTCAGACAACTAAATGTGTAAGTGGTGTTATGGTGGACAGCTCATGACTGACGGCAAAAGACTGCAGCAGTTTCAGACAACTAAATGTGTAAGTGGTGTTGTGATGGACAGCTCATGACTGACGGCAAAAGACTGCAGCAGTTTCAGACAACTAAACGTGTAAGTGGTGTTGTGATGGACAGCTCATGACTGACGGCAAAAGACTGCAGCAGTTTCAGACAACTAAACGTGTAAGTGGTGTTGTGATGGACAGCTCATGACTGACGGCAAAAGACTGCAACAGTTTCAGACAACTAAATGTGTAAGTGATGTTGTGATGGACAGCTCATGACTGACGGCAAAAGACTGCAGCAGTTTCAGACAACTAAATGTGTAAGTGGTGGTGTGATGGACAGCTCATGACTGACGGCAAAAGACTGCAGCAGTTTCAGACAACTAAATGTGTAAGTGGTGGTGTGATGGACAGCTCATGACTGACGGCAAAAGACTGCAGCAGTTTCAGACAATTAACCCTTACAGTGCCAGATGATGTAATTAAAGTGTGCATCGCCATTGCCAGGGCGCATTTTCCGAATTAGGGTAATAATTCATAAAAAATTCCTGAAGCTAAAGAGACAAAACAGACAATAACATGTTGAATAAAGTTTGTAGCAAAATGATTTCTCTTCAAAATGACACTCACAGAAAGACATAATATGAACATTTGAATTTTTGGTGAAATATTTTATTTGTACTCACCAAATTTGCAGAAATTTTGCACTCGGTGGCATGATACATTCCAAAGTGAAACAAAAAGCAATCCTAGATTCATGTTATTTTGAAGACACACCAATTCAAAGAGAAGAGTTCCCATCACTGAAGAAATGAAGAAATAAAAAAAGGCACAAAAAAACCAAACTATTTACAGATTACGGATGTCCGACTCAACTACTGTCAGCATCTCCACAAACTAATCTTCAAGCCAGTATTTGAGTTTTGTGTGGCACTCCATGAAACAAGGAGAAGCACCTTCATGTCCCCTTTTTTGGTGACCTCAAGTTCAGTCACCTCCTTCACCAGTCTGTTGGCTTTGATGGTACCACAACAGCTGGTGTTCTGCCTGAAGAGGTATGTGAAATCATACACACAAACACACACAGCAATAAGTAACATGTGACAAAATATGTAACTGCACCATAAGCAGGATGAACAAGCAAAATAAGTAACATAAACACATCACACATACACACACACACACAAACACACACATAATCACCACCACCACCATCCCACCCCTACACCACCACTATCACAATCACACACACACACACACACACACACACACACACACACAGACAGACACACACACACACACACCACACACACACACACACACACACACACACACACACACACACACACAGAGTTGGTAACAGTCTGTCCACTGTCTCAGTCAGCTATGTTTAGAAATTCCCCCCTCCTTCTGACTGGCAGCCGTGATAATCTACTGCGCGTACCTATTGGTCTCAGTCACAAGCCTCTGTTGATACTTTGATGACCCCATCCCCTGTAAACTCAAACTACACAGGTCTTGTGTTTGTCGTGTCAACGAACTGACCAACGAAACGTGCAGTCCCAGTCACTGTCCGTCCTCTTCTCACACCCCAGACCCGCCCCCTCCCCTGCCCCACCCCCCTTCCTGCTGTCCCTCTTCTTCGACCTGCACCCCTGCTTTCCGAAACTCTAGAACTTTTCCTGCTAAGTACTGGCACCCTCTCACCCTCCCCATCACTATCGCTTTCACTCTCAGCACCACTGACCTCTGTCTCCGCCGTGAATGCAGGATCAACAGTCGAGTCGTGACTAACTGACGTATCGCTGTTGTTGAAGTCGGTCAGGGCATGCGGTGCACTTGTTCTGGCCACATCATCGCCATGAACATCACTGTCCTCGGTAAAATCATCCAGAGAATCAACTGATTCGATGTCAGAATAACTTTGGAGCACAAATTGAACGGCAAGGGAAAGTGGAATGGAAGCGTGTCGTCTGCTTGAAATGTTTGGACCAGGCTCGGCGCTGTCGGCCATTTTTGCTGTCGGAGTGTTTACGTAAGCGGGTTCCCCTGCTAATTGCTTTGTTTGCAAACTTTGCGAGGAACGTCACGGAAACTGCGTAGTACCTCATTATCGGGGAAGGGTTGTAAATTGTGTATCTGTGTTCTGCGTCACTACTGCTTGCCGTAATTCCCCATGAAAAATGCTAAAAATAGACTGTCAGAATATTCGGTCGCTGGCAAGGAGGATGACACAAAGAGCCGACCGAATATTCGGTCGCTGGCACTGAACAGGTTAAATGTGTAAGTGGTGTTATGGTGGACAGCTCATGACTGACGGCAAAAGACTGCAGCAGTTTCAGACAATTAAATGTGTAAGTGGTGTTGTGATGGACAGCTCATGACTGACGGCAAAAGACTGCAGCAGTTTCAGACAACTAAATGTGTAAGTGGTGTTGTGATGGACAGCTCATGACTGACGGCAAAAGACTGCAGCAGTTTCAGACAACTAAATGTGTAAGTGGTGTTGTGATGGACAGCTCATGACTGACGGCAAAAGACTGCAGCAGTTTCAGACAACTAAATGTGTAAGTGGTGTTGTGATGGACAGCTCATGACTGACGGCAAAAGACTGCAGCAGTTTCAGACAACTAAATGTGTAAGTGGTGTTGTGATGGACAGCTCATGACTGACGGCAAAAGACTGCAACAGTTTCAGACAACTAAATGTGTAAGTGGTGTTGTGATGGACAGCTCATGACTGACGGCAAAAGACTGCAGCAGTTTCAGACAACTAAATGTGTAAGTGGTGTTGTGATGGACAGCTCATGACTGACGGCAAAAGACTGCAGCAGTTTCAGACAACTAAATGTGTAAGTGGTGTTGTGATGGACAGCTCATGACTGACGGCAAAAGACTGCAGCAGTTTCAGACAATTAACCCTTACAGTGCCAGATGATGTAATTAAAGTGTGCATCGCCATTGCCAGGGCGCATTTTCCGAATTAGGGTAATAATTCATAAAAAATTCCTGAAGCTAAAGAGACAAAACAGACAATAACATGTTGAATAAAGTTTGTAGCAAAATGATTTCTCTTCAAAATGACACTCACAGAAAGACATAATATGAACATTTGAATTTTTGGTGAAATATTTTATTTGTACTCACCAAATTTGCAGAAATTTTGCACTCAGTGGCATGATACATTCCAAAGTGAAACAAAAAGCAATCCTAGATCCATGTTATTTTGAAGACACACCAATTCAAAGAGAAGAGTTCCCATCACTGAAGAAATGAAGAAATAAAAAAAGGCACAAAAAACCCAAACTATTTACAGATTACGGATGTCCGACTCAACTACTGTCAAAATCTCCACAAACTAATCTTCAAGCCAGTATTTGAGTTTTGTGTGGTACTCCATGAAACAAGGAGAAGCACCTTCATGTCCCCTTTTTTGGTGACCTCAAGTTCAGTCACCTCCTTCACCAGTCTGTTGGCTTTGATGGTACCACAACAGCTGGTGTTCTGCCTGAAGAGGTATGTGAAATCATACACACAAACACACACAGCAATAAGTAACATGTGACAAAATATGTAACTGCACCATAAGCAGGATGAACAAGCAAAATAAGTAACATAAACACATCACACACACACACACACACACAAACACACACATAATCACCACCACCACCATCCCACCCCTACACCACCACTATCACAATCACACACACACACACACACACACACACACACACACACACACACACACAGACAGACAGACAGACAGACAGACAGACACAGACACACACACACAACACACACACACACACACACACACACACACACACAGTTGGTAACAGTCTGTCCACTGTCTCAGTCAGCTATGTTTAGAAATTCCCCCCTCCTTCTGACTGGCAGCCGTGATAATCTACTGCGCGTACCTATTGGTCTCAGTCACAAGCCTCTGTTGATACTTTGATGCCCCCATCCCCTGTAAACTCAAACTACACAGGTCTTGTGTTTGTCGCGTCAACGAACTGACCATCGAAACGTGCAGTCCCAGTCACTGTCCGTCCTCTTCTCACACCCCAGACCCGCCCCCTCCCCTGCCCCACCCCCCTTCCTGCTGTCCCTCTTCTTCGACCTGCACCCCTGCTTTCCGAAACTCTAGAACTTTTCCTGCTAAGTACTGGCACCCTCCCACCCTCCCCATCACTATCGCTTTCACTCTCAGCACCACTGACCTCTGTCTCCGCCGTGAATGCAGGATCAACAGTCGAGTCATGACTAACTGACGTATCGCTGTTGTTGAAGTCGGTCAGGGCATGCGGTGCACTTGTTCTGGCCACATCATCGCCATGAACATCACTGTCCTCGGTAAAATCATCCAGAAAATCAACTGATTCGATGTCAGAATAACTTTGGAGCACAAATTGAACGGCAAGGGAAAGTGGAATGGAAGCGTGTCGTCTGCTTGAAATGTTTGGACCAGGCTCGGCGCTGTCGGCCATTTTTGCTGTCGGAGTGTTTACGTAAGCGGGTTCCCCTGCTAATTGCTTTGTTTGCAAACTTTGCGAGGAACGTCACGGAAACTGCGTAGTACCTCATTATCGGGGAAGGGTTGTAAATTGTGTATCTGTGTTCTGCGTCACTACTGCTTGCCGTAATTCCCCATGAAAAATGCTAAAAATAGACTGTCAGAATATTCGGTCGCTGGCAAGGAGGATGACACAAAGAGCCGACCGAATATTCGGTCGCTGGCACTGAACAGGTTAAATGTATAAGTGGTGTTATGGTGGACAGCTCATGACTGACGGCAAAAGACTGCAGCAGTTTCAGACAATTAAATGTGTAAGTGGTGTTGTGATGGACAGCTCATGACTGACGGCAAAAGACTGCAGCAGTTTCAGACAACTAAATGTGTAAGTGGTGTTGTGATGGACAGCTCATGACTGACGGCAAAAGACTGCAGCAGTTTCAGACAACTAAATGTGTAAGTGGTGTTGTGATGGACAGCTCATGACTGACGGCAAAAGACTGCAGCAGTTTCAGACAATTAAATGTGTAAGTGGTGTTATGATGGACAGCTCATGACTGACGGCAAAAGACTGCAGCAGTTTCAGACAACTAAATGTGTAAGTGGTGTTATGGTGGACAGCTCATGACTGACGGCAAAAGACTGCAGCAGTTTCAGACAACTAAATGTGTAAGTGGTGTTATGGTGGACAGCTCATGACTGACGGCAAAAGACTGCAGCAGTTTCAGACAACTAAATGTGTAAGTGGTGTTCATGCTTCTAATATTAACAGCTGCTATTGTTTCACTTGTCACACAAGCCTGTGTACATACACATTTCTTGTTTTAGGTGATGGAGTTTGTGCACAATTATAGTGTTCTGGAAGGTGCATGCATGTGCAATGTTCTCATGATTAGAAATTGGTTTTCATCACATGTTAACCCCTTCACCGCCAGTGATTGTAGAATGTTAAAGTCCTCAGCGCCAGCTGTTTTACAGAAAAAAAACAAGAAAAATGTACCTACCGATTTCAAATGACTGTAACTTTCTTATGTCTCAACCAAATTGCTTTGTTGTTTTTTTTTAAAGAAAGAAGAATGATCGGAGTTTGGGATTATGCAAAATAAAATATGTTTATGCAACAGACTGATTTAAGAGCACAGTTAAGAGCAGCAAGTCAGAGAGTAACAGACCCTATTTTTGTCGCCTTTTGGCGACATTGGCGGTCTGTGGTACTGTCACCAAAAGGCGCCATCGGTGGTGAAAGGGTTACCATGGTTGTCGTTTTTGACATGGTGTTAGCCCTGATATGGCTCTAGTAGTCAGCTGGGCTATAAGCAATATGAACCTGAACCTTCTGTGATGAATTAGGAATGTGTGTTACAGTTTATGTACATTGAAACATTTATTTCAAGTATGAAAAGTTTGTTTGGTAAAATTTGTGAAGAAGTCATGTTTATGCTTTATGTGATCGTTGCTTGTTGCAGTTGAAACTTTGGTCACCTTCCTGCGGTCTCTGGAATGCCCTTATGAGGTAAGAGGGATGTTTGGAAAATGTTTGCTTGTACTGTTGACGATACATATATTAACCCGTTCAGTGCTTCCGACTGAATATTCGGTCGGAAGAAACGTATGCCTTCAGTGCCACCGACCGAATATTCGGTCGGCGACTTTTCCTATTTTTAGCCGGAAAACCCCAACGCTTTCAATGACGTATGTAATATCAACGGAAACTTCAGTATTCCCTCTACACATCGAAACTAATTATGTATGTGTGACGTTTTAACGGTCTTTTCTGCCCGTGCGGTTGAAAATGCAACCCCCTACAGCTGATTCCTATTCAGCGAGTGTAAACAATGGCGGACGGACTCGCTTCGACACCGAGCGTCGTTTGGACCCGAAAAACAACTTTTGCAGAAATCATTACTTGTGGAGCTGATTCTGATTTGCATTCTGTCGATAAGAGCGAAAATGACGGTAATTTGGCGCATGTAGGCAATATTTTGGTGTTGATGTCCGAAGTCGGACTTGACCCAGATACGAGTCGAAGCGACATTACTAGCACTGGCGATCTAAAAACAAACGTACTGCTGCTCCTGTGTGTTGTAAAGTATACTGAACAAGAAAATTTATAGTGGTGTGGGGTTTTCTGGCTGGATGAAGAGATAGGAATTTTTTTAATTTTAATTCAAGACGTTAAAAACTCCGTGGCACAGGCGATTCACCTTTTTATTTACACTTTGGCAGCGAAGGGGTTAAAACCTGTCAGGGAGTTTGAAGTGCATATTACAAGAGTTGGTCTGGAGTTAGGTTGCTAGTTAGTTAGGTTGTCTGAAAGTTTCTGGAGTTAGGCTGCTAGTTAGTTAGGTTGTCTGTAAGTTTCTGGAGTTAGGCTGCTAGTTAGGTTGTCTGTAAGTTCCTGGAGTTAGGCTGCTAGTTAAGTTGTCTGTAAGTTTCTGGAGTTAGGCTGCTAGTTAGTTAGGTTGTCTGTAAGTTCCTGGAGTTAGGCTGCTAGTTAGGTTGTCTGTAAGTTTCTGGAGTTAGGCTGCTAGTTAGTTAGGTTGTCTGTAAGTTTCTGGAGTTAGGCTGCTAGTTAGTTAGGTTGTCTGTAAGTTTCTGGAGTTAGGCTGCTAGTTAGTTAGGTTGTCTGTAAGTTTCTGGAGTTAGGCTGATAGTTAGTTAGGTTGTCTGTAATGTTCCTGGAGTTAGGCTGATAGTTAGGTTGTCTGTAAGTTCCTGGAGTTAGGCTGATAGTTAGGTTGTCTGTAAGTTTTCTGGAGTATAGGCTGCTAGTTAGTTAGGTTGTCTGTAAGTTCCTGGAGTTAGGCTGCTAGTTAGGTTGTCTGTAAGTTCCTGGAGTTAGGCTGCTAGTTAGGTTGTCTGTAAGTTTCTGGAGTTAGGCTGCTAGTTAGTTAGGTTGTCTGTAAGTTTCTGGAGTTAGGCTGATAGTTAGTTAGGTTTGTCTGTAAGTTTCTGGGAGTTAGGCTGCTATTAGTTAGGTTGTCTGTAAGTTTCTGGAGTTAGGCTGATAGTTAGTTGTCTGTAAGTTTCTGGAGTTAGGCTGATAGTTAGGTTGTCTGTAAGTTCCTAGGCTGAGTTAGTGCTAGTAGCTGTTAGTGAGGTTGTCTGTAAGTTTCTGGAGTTAGGCTGCTAGTTAGTTTTGTCTGTAAGTTTCTGGAGTTAGGCTGCTAGTTAGTTAGGTTGTCTGTAAGTTTCTGGAGTTAGGCTGCTAGTTAGTTAGGTTTGTCTGTAAGTTTCTAAAGTTAGTTGCTAGTTAGTTAGGCTGTCTGTAATGTTTCTGGAGTTAGGTTGCTAATTAGCTAGGTTGTCTAAGTAAGTTAGGCTGCTAATTAGCTGGGTTGCGTAATAAGTTAGGCTGCTAATTAGTAGGTTGCGTAAGTACGATTAGGCTGCTATTAGCTAGGTTGCTGTAAGTTTATAGGCTGCTAATTAAGCTAGGTTTCTTAGTAAGTTAGACTGCTAATTAGCTAGGTTGCAAGTAAGTTAGGCTGCTAATTAGCTAGGTTGCAAGTAAGTTAGGCTGCTAATTAGCTAGGTTGCTAGTAAGTTAGACTGCTAATTAGCTAGGTTGCTAATAAGTTAGGCTGCTAATTAGCTAGGTTGCTAGTAAGTTAGCTGGTTGTAAGTTTAGGTCTATAGTAAGTTCGGCTACTAGTAAGTTTAGGTGTTTGTTAGCTGCTATGTAGTAGTTAGATGATTGCTAGTAATAGTTAGGCTGTTTAGTTAGGTGCTAGTAAGTTAGGTGTTGTTAGCTTGCTAGTGAGTTAGTTGCTAGTAAGTTAGTGTGTTGTTAGGCTGCTAGTGAGTTAGGTGCTAGTGAGTTAGGTTGCTAGTTGAGTTAGGCTGCTAGTGAATTAGGCTGCTAGTGAGTTAGGTTGCTAGTAAGTTAGTGTGTTTGTTAGGCTGCTAGTGAGTTAGGCTGCTAGTAAGTTAGGTTGCTAGTAAGTTAGTGTTGTGTTAGGCTGCTAGTGAGTTAGGCTGCTAGTAAGTTAGTGTGTTTGTTAGGCTGCTAGTGAGTTAGGTTGCTAGTATAGGGTTAGGTTGCTAGAGTTAATGCTTAAGTTAGTGTTGTTTAGGCTGCTAGTGAGTTAGGCTGCTAGTGAGTTAGGTTGCTAGTAAGTTAGGTGTTTGTTAGGCTGCCAGTGAGTTAGGCTGCTAGTGAGTTAGGTTGCTAGTAATTAGGTTTGTTGCTAGTTATGAGTTAGGTTGCTAGTAAGTTAGGGTGTAGTTGGTTTGTTAGGCTGCCAGTGAGTTAGGTTGCTAGTAAGTTAGTGTGTTTGTTAGGCTGCTAGTGAGTTAGGTTGCTAGTGAGTTAGGTTGCTAGTGAGTTAGGTTGCTAGTAAGTTAGGTTGCTAGTAAGTTAGTGTGTTTGTAGGCTGCCAGTGAGTTAGGTTGCTAGTGAGTTAGGTTGCTAGTAAGTTAGTGTGTTTGTTAGGCTGCTAGTGAGGTTGCTAGTAAGTTAGGTTGCTAGTAAGTTAGTGTGTTTGTTAGGCTGCTAGTGAGTTAGTGTGTTTGTTAGGCTGCTAGTGAGTTAGGCTGCTAGTGAGTTAGGTTGCTAGTAAGTTAGGGTGTTTGTTAGGCTGCTAGTGAGTTAGGCTGCTAGTGAGTTAGGTTGCTATTAAGATAGGGTGTTTGTTAGGCTGCTAGTGAGTTAGGTTGCTAGTAAGTTAGTGTGTTTGTTAGGCTGTTAGTGAGTTAGGCTGCTAGTGAGTTAGGTTGCTATTAAGTTAGTGTGTTTGTTCGGCTGCTAGTGAGTTAGGCTGCTAGTAAGTTAGTGTGTTTGTTAGGCTGCTAGTGAGTTAGGCTGCTAGTGAATTAGGTTGCTAGTAAGTTAGTGTGTTTGTTAGGCTTCTAGTGAGTTAGGTTGCTAGTAAGTTAATGTGTTTGTTAGGCTGCTAGTGAGTTAGGCTGCTAGTGAGTTAGTGTGTTTGTTAGGCTGCTAGTGAGTTAGGTTGCTAGTAAGTTAGTGTGTTTGTTAGGCTGCTAGTGAGTTAGGCTGCTAGTAAGTTTGTGTTTGTTAGGCTGCTAGTGAGTTAGGCTGCTAGTGAGTTATGGTGTTAGTGAGTTAGGCTGCTAGTGAGTTAGGTTGCTAGTAAGTTAGGCTGCTAGTGAGTTAGGGTGTTAGGCTGCTAGTGAGTTAGGCTGCTAGTGAGTTAGGCTGCTAGTGAGTTAGGGTGTTAGGCTGCTAGTGAGTTAGGTTGCTAGTAAGTTAGGCTGCTGTTTAGTTGCTAGTAAGTTTGGTTATTTGTCACACTTCTAGTATGTTAGGCTGCTAGTTAGGCTGCTAGTTAGTTAGGTTGCTAGTAAGTTAGGTTGTTTGTTAGGCTGCTAGTAAGTTAGTGTGTTAGTTAGCTTCCATTTCTGAATTGCTCTCTCTCTCTCTCCCCCTCTCTGTCGCTCGCTCTCCCTCATTCTCTCTCTCCCTCCTTCATTTTCACACTCTCACTCACACAGTCACTCTTCGGATATGTCGTTTTGTATTGTGTGCTCATTGTGGATGACCACTGTAGTAATATTCTCGGCAGATCCGGGACTACGTGAAGAGCTACCTGGGGGAGGGCAAGCAGGCGCGGGAGTTTGTCAAACAGTTCATGGAGAGACGCAGTGACTTCAATAACAAAGCACGCAAAGAGAAACGACAAGAAGAGGTAAGCCTTATTTGGCTGCTGTTTTGGTCTGTGTGTGTGTGTGTGTGTGTGTGTGTGTGTGTGTGTGTGTGTGTGTCAAAACAGAAGTCTCAAAAACAAGAAAAAGTCTCAAAACAAGAAAAAGTCTCAAAACAGGGGGGGGGGGGGGGGGGGGGGGGGGTCTCAAAACAAGAAAAAGTCTCAAACTTGTTTCCTGCAGGAAGCTGGTGGATAGGATGAGGGAGTCAAAAAGTTAAGTTTCTGCTTTGCTGTCGTGGTTGACAGTGCAGGATGCAGGTGGACAGGGTGAGGGAGCCAAAGGGCTGAGAAATGCATTTCTGCTGGCATAAAAAAATCACCGAGATGTATTTTCTCCTTCCTGCTGCCTAATTTTGCTTCTGCTGCTTTTTTTCTTTAGCGATTTATCACTGGTTTCGTGCTGATGTTTCAGACACATAAAGAAAGTGTATATAAGCATTGTAAGAAAATAACAGTTTTACGCTGAATATTTAGGAATTACAAAGAAGTAACAGTTGTACGCTGAATTTGGAATTTACTGTGAAGTAACAAGTGTGCACTGAATCTGGGAACTGCATTGAAAAAATTATACAGTGTATTTAGGAATTATAATGAAATAACAGTTATGCACTGTATTTGGTAATTACTGTAAAATAAAACTGTACACTATTTGAGAATTACTATAAGAATTATCAGTACATTGTGTTTGGGAATTACAGTGGAGTAACAATTAAACACTGCATTTGGGAATTACAATGAAATAAGAGTTATACATTGTATTTGGGAATAACTAGGAAGTAACAATTATACACTGAATTTGGGAATAACAATGAAGTAACAATTATACACTGTACTTGGGAATAACTATGAAGTAACAATTATACACTGTATTTGGGAATAACTAAGAAGTAACAATTATACACTGTATTTGGGAATAACTAAGAAGTAACAATTATACACTGTATTTGGGAATAACTAAGAAGTAACAATTATACACTGTATTTGGGAATAACTAAGAAGTAACAATTATACACTGTACTTGGGAATAACTATGAAGTAACAATTATACGCTGTACTTGGGAATAACTATGAAGTAATACTTATACACTGTATTTGGGAACTACAAAGAAGGTGAGTGAGGCAGGTGGTGATGGATATAGTGATTATCGTTGTTATGGTGGATTAAGAACGATATTACTTAGTATGTGTTCTTTCACAGAGGCTGTGTGATGGATGAAGAAGAATATTGCTCAGTATGTGTTCTTTCACAGAGGCTGTATGATGGATGAAGAAGAATATTTTCGTATGTTCTTTCACAGGCTGTATGTGGTAAGAGATATTACTCAGTATGTGTTCTTCACAGAGGCTGTATGATGGATGAAGAAGAATATTACTTAGTATGTGTTCTTTCACAGAGGCTGTATGATGGATGAAGAAGAATATTGCTCAGTATGTGTTCTTTCACAGAGGCTGTATGATGGATGAAGAAGAATATTACTCAGTATGTGTTCTTTCACAGAGGCTGTATGATGGATGAAGAAGAATATTACTCAGTATGTGTTCTTTCACAGAGGCTGTATGATGGATGAAGAAGAATATTACTCAGTATGTGTTCTTTCACAGAGGCTGTATGATGGATGAAGAAGAATATTACTCAGTATGTGTTCTTTCACAGAGGCTGTATGATGGATGAAGAAGAATATTGCTCAGTATGTGTTCTTTCACAGAGGCTGTATGATGGATGAAGAGAATATTGCTCAGTATTTTCTTTCACAGAGGCTGTATGATGGATGAAGAAGAATTAAGTATGCTCACAGGCTGTATGTTAGAATATTATCAGTATGACAAGGTTGTATGATGATGAAGAGAATATTACTCAGTATTTTTTCTTTTGTGATTTTGCTCACCTATGTTTATTCTCTCTTTTTTCTTTCCTTTTTTCTTTCTTTTTTTTTTTAATCTCTCTCCCAACAGGAAAGTATCTGGGGGCCAGCTCCAGCGCTGAACCCCGTGAGATCCGAGGTAATGCCGTACAGATGAGTAACAACGACCACGGGTTCACGGAGGTCACGGGAGGGAAGTCCAAGGCCTCCAAGAAGAAGAAGAAAATGCAGAAGGATGGTAGTGCCTTGCTCGCTTTCACGGTCGCCAAAGACCCAAACCGTAAAAATGCCGGCGAGATTGAGAGTGTCGAGTAAATGGTTTTTGAATCTGCTGCGAGAGGGTGCTGTGTTGCTCTGATGTGTGTGTGAAGGGGAGTGTGGGGAGGGTTTTTTGCCTGCATATGGGAGAGGGAGGTATAAAAACTGTGAACAAGAGAGCAAAAAGTATCGGTGTGTGCTGTGCGTGTCAAAAGTATGAGAGAAAGGGACAGAATTAACATACCCAACCACTTAAAATAACAAATTTAAAAGAAAATTATAAGAAAATTCTGGGGAACGAAAGAGTTATCCAAGACTAGTCAAAAGCAAACCAACAGAAAAGAGAAGAAAAAAGAGAGGATAAATGGGAAAGAAGGGAAAATAAAAGCTAGGAAGAACGGGAAAGAAGGGAAAAGAAAAGCTAGGAAGAACGGGAAAGAAGGGAAAAGAAAAGCTAGGAAGAACGGGAAAGAAGGGAAAGAAAAGCTAGGAAGAACGGGAAAGAAGGGAAAAGAAAAGCTAGGAAGAACGGGAAAGAAGGGAAAAGAAAAGCTAGGAAGAACGGGAAAGAAGGGAAAAGAAAAGCTAGGAAGAACGGGAAAGAAGGGAAAGAAAAGCTTGGAAGAACGGGAAAGAAGGGAAAAGAAAAGCTAGGAAGAACGGGAAAGAAGGGAAAAGAAAAGCTAGGAAGAACGGGAAAGAAGGGAAAGAAAAGCTAGGAAGAACGGGAAAGAAGAGAAAAGAAAAGCTAGGAAGAACGGGAAAGAAGAGAAAAGAAAAGCAAAGGAAAATGGGTGGTGCCGCATTAAGAGCAGCCTTTCACTTTCATGCTGCAAGTCTGTGGTGTAAGAAAAGAAAATACCGTAAAACCTAAGCACAGGGAGACAGGACAGATGTTTGGTTAGAGCCCTTGAAAGCCCAGATCGACCCTTTGACTCCCTCAACACATGCCAACTGCTCCCATCAGCAGCTCCGATTTTAAGACATCTGCTTTACTCTTGGTGCCAGAAAGTTATTGATTGGGTGTCTCAGAAATTTTTAAAATTTACGTTCAGGCTGCATGGATATTATTAGTCTTCATGAATATTAGTCTTCATGGGTTTTAGTCTTAAATTTTTTTATTGAAGTAGGGAGGGGGAGCATGCCCTCTGGAATCCTCAGGAGGGACGGTAGACATTCTCTTATGGTTTCGCCCCTTCGTCACACCATGTTGCGTGTGGATGCTTTTTCGTTTTTTTGTTGTTTTTTTTTGCTTTTTTTTTTTTGTGTGCTTTTTTTTGTGTGTGCCTGTGGAAGTTTGGCATCTCTGCCTCTAGCTTTCTGCAGGACAGCGGTGTGTGCTGCTGTAGGGAACTGATGGATAAAGTGAGGGAGTCAAAGGGTTAAGCTCGGTCTGGCATGTCCACTGTGTGGATGGGTGACCAGGGCCATGCCCTGACTGAATACGCCACCGTGGTTCTTTACCCTGTCTGCTACTGTCCATGTCCACTACCCTTATCCATTACCCCTGTCCTCTACCCTTATCCATTACCCCTGTCCTCTACCCTTATCCATTACCCCTGTCCTCTACCTTATCCATTATCCCTGTCCTCTACCCTTATCCATTACCCTGTCCTCTACCCTTATCCATTACCCCTGTCCTCTACCCTTACCCATTATCCCTGTCCTCTACCCTTATCCATTACCCTGTCCTCTACCCTTATCCATTATCCCTGTCCTCTACCCTTATCCATTACCCCTGTCCTCTACCCTTATCCATTACCCCTGTCCTCTACCCTTACCCATTATCCCTGTCCTCTACCCTTATCCATTACCCTGTCCTCTACCCTTATCCATTATCCCTGTCCTCTACCCTTATCCATTACCCCTGTCCTCTACCCTTATCCATTACCCCTGTCCTCTACCCTTACCCATTATCCCTGTCCTCTACCCTTATCCATTACCCCTGTCCTCTACCCTTACCCATTACCCCTGTCCTCTACCCTTACCCATTATCCCTGTCCTCTACCCTTATCCATTACACCCTGGATAGGGTGAGGAAGTCAAAGGGTTAAGTTTCAGGAAGCTGGTGGAAGTTGAAGGGTTAAGTATTTGCAGTTGGTGGATAGGGTTCGGGAGTCAAAGGGTTAAATGATGTATCCTAAAAGAGTGAGAAAAAAACAAACAGATGCATCGTTCTAACAGAAAACCTTGGATATTGACAACTGTGCAGGGTTAACCTTTTCTGACCCTCACCCAGTCCATCACTGCCAGCAGGCCACTGGTGGTGGACAGAGGGAGGCAATGAAAGGGTTAAGTGTCTGGGTGTGGAAATGTCCCGAGAAAAAAACGGAAGAGGAGAATGAGTGACGTGTGTGGGTTGAGTTTGTTGGTATAGATGCATGCGCACGAGCGTGGTGTGTGTGATTGATGGTCTGGTGAGTGTTTTTGGTGCTTGTGTGGTCTGACAGCAGGAATGTCTTGCGGTGTTGGCAAGTTGGTGCGGGTGTGTATTTACATTGAAGTTGTGTGGATGTTTTAATTGATGATCTGTGGGCATGTTTATGCTTGTGTTTCTCAGTGTGTGTGTGTGTGTGTGTGTGTGTGTGTGTGTGTGTGTGTGTGTGTTTGGTGGTTAGGAGTGGATGGAGTGTATTGTACATTTGTGAGTGTGAGTGTGTGTGTGTGTGTGTGTGTGTGTGTGTGTGTGTGTGTGTGTGTGTGTGTGTGTGTGTGTGTGATGCATAGTGTACAGATGGATATTTCATGAAAAACGTGTGTGAAAAGGTGATCAAAATGTTTTCAATGAAAACTTGAATGTTAGTACTGAGAACAGTTGGATGCATTGCACATGAGAAAACATGTATATTGTATGAATGCGTGTGTGTGTGTGTGTGTGTGTGTGTGTGTGTGTGTGTGTGTGTGTGTGTGTGTGTGTGTGTGTGATGATTTCTTTTGTGTGTGTGTATTTGATGATTTCTTTTGTGCTTGTTGTGTGTGTGGTATGACTTTGTTAGGTGTGTTGTGTTAAGTGACAATATTTTTATGGCCAGTTCAGGGAGGCTAAAGATACCTAAATAAATGTTTTAATTTGCCTGCGAGCGTGACTGAAGGCACCAAAGCTTACAGTGGTATGCAATGCAACAGACGTTGGATGTGAATGGTTTGCAGATCTGTATGCTTGAAAACGTGTGTGTCGGCTTAAATTGCGTTCTGTGCGAATGATCAGAGAAGTCAAAAGTGAATGTTTTGGGTTTCTCTCAATCTTGTCTTTTTGTGCGAGTTTTTTTTTTATTATTATCAGCCTGTGAGCTTGTTTTCTGCTTGCGTAGTCATTTTGTACGTGTGAGGGTTTCTGTGTGCGTGTTAGTTTTGTTTGGTATTATTTGTTGTTGTGTGGATAGCCTGTGAATTCAAAATCGAAGAAGCTTACATAGAGTTTGATTTGAATCAGAATGATGCGGCTTTGACCCCTTCGAAAAGTATTCACGTATATTGCTCAGGCGTTGATGGATGGATCTTTACCAAACGTGGGTTGTCTTCTGCGTTTGTGGTCTTCAGTCCGTACTCTTACTTGTATAGACAAGTCGGAATTTTTTATGTGTAGGACTGGGTTTCTTTTGTGTGTGTGTGTGTGTGTGTGTGTGTGTGTGTGTGTGTGTGTGTGTGTGTGTGTGTGTGGAAGCCCCACTTTGTAGGCAGCCATACACTTGTTTTCAGAGATGTACATGCTAGTTATATTTTTGTGTTTCCGTAAGTTTCTGAACACTAACATGGCGCGCAGGATCTTCAACGCGCGTAGTTGACATTTAACACTTTTGTCTCCCACACCATGTCCATCAACGTCAAGAATTGTTAACCATGCTAGCAAAGCAAAAACTTAACCCTTTGATTCCCTCACCCTATCCACCAGCTTCCTTCAGGAAGCTGGTGGATAGGGTGAGGGAATCAAAGGGTTAAGTTTTTGCAAATGGTGGACAGGGTGCAGTAGGCAAAGGGTTAATGTTGACATGTTGACATCTGGAGAATTCAGGCAGTAAAAGGTATGGAGGTATAAGGAGCTGGGAGATTAGAAAAATCTCCACCATGTACACACCGGATAACTAGTCAGTCGTGTCAAACCCAGTCCTTTTTACCAGGAGTTTGATGCCCGGACCGCTTAGCTCTTGTGCTCGTTTGTTCATAACTTTGATTATATGTAACTTTTTGGAGGAGGGGGCTGAACAATACAAAACAGTTGTATCGGAGAAGTAATATGCAGCAATACTCTGTCATACAGTAATGAGTGAAAACTTGTTGCTTTTCGCAGTTTATATTGCTTTTGTTGTTGTTTTGGGTCAGGGTTTGGTATTGGTCGTTGTTGAAAACCACATCGTGGTTCTCTTGCTCCGGAAGGCACAGAATAAGAAATACTGTAGTGATGAAGATAAACCTGCTGCTTTGGGCACCATGTTGTCCTGACCAGTAATTCCCTTTTGTGTTGAAATAGTTTTAACACTTTATAACTTGTCTGTCATAAGCAGCAAAAAAACCCTCCTATCTTAAACCCGTTAACTCCCACAGTCCATCCATCAACTGCAAAAACTTTTTCACTCCTGCAGCCCGTCCTCAAGCTGCAAAACTTAACCCTTTCACTCCTGCAGCCCGCCCTTAAGCTGCAAAACTTAACCCTTTCACTCCTGCAGCCCGTCCTTAAGCTGCAAAACTTAACCCTTTCACTCTCTCATCCTGTCCACAGGAAGCTGGTGGGGTAAGATGAAGTGAAAGGGTTGATTTTTTTTTTGCTTTGTGCATGAAGCTTGTGGATAGGGTGAGGGAGTCAAAGGGTTAAGTTTTTGTTTTGCTTTGCTGTCATGGCTGACAGTGGAGGATGCTGGCAGATAGGGTGAGGGAGTCAAAGGGTTAAGTTTTTGTTTTGCTTTGCTGTCATGGCTGACAGTGCAGGATGCTGGCAGATAGGTTGAGGGAGTCAAAGGGTTAAAACACCTGTTGCATCCAGATCCGTGGTCTTCATGATATATTTTTTTCCTTTTCTTCTTTCTTTTTCTATTCTTTGGTACATTTTTTTTTCTTTCTTATCTTTTGTTGTGTTTGTTTCTTTTCTTCCCCTGTTTCTTCTGTGAATCATAGCTGTTTTTTTTTCTTCTTTCCTTTTTATTATTTTCTTTTTATTATTTTCTTTTGCTGTCCATGTGTAATTAGCCATTTTTTTTCCTTTCTGTAAACCATAGTTGTGTTTTTTTCTTTCTTCCTTACCTTTTCTTTTTCTTTCCTTTCTCTTTTCTGTATGTAAACATCCAATTTTCTTTATTTCCCCTTTTGTTCTGGAAACATTGGTTTTTGTTTCTTCTTTTCTTCCATATTTTCTTTTTCTTTCCTTCCTTCCTTCTGTGTGTTCACACGCAAGGGTGCTTTGTTGACAAGAAACAGATTTTGGGTATCGTTAGCAGACCACCCTTGGCCATGTCATTTCTTGTTAACTTTCTTTTATTTTATCCGCCGTTACGTCTCCGAAGAGTTAAGCAGCCCTCCTGTTTCGTTTTTTTTTTTTTTTTTTTTCATTTTTTGTTTCTTTTTTCTGTCTTTTTGTGCACATTTATTTTTCTTTTTGGTAGTGAGTCATTATTCTGACTTTGTTTCTGAATGAATTCATTACTTCAGCTTTCTGTTTTTGAATTAATTTATTTATGTATCCTGATCAAATTCACTACTTCCTGTTTCTAGATTAACGTAAAAAAAAATAATGTATAACCTTTCTCTTCTTGCTAAGAAATCGTATATACTTAAAAAAAAGTCTTTGGTGGTGACATTTCCTTAAGGAGGGAAATAATTGGTTTTCTTTGTAGTTTTATTTTCTGTGCATGCTTATCTGTTCATTTTTAAAAAAGTTAACTTTTTCTGTTAAAAAAAAACAACTTGTAATAAAGGTTGTTTAGGTGTGGTTTTTTTTATTTTATTTTAATTTTTTTAATTTTTTTTTTTATAGATCAGAAGTGAAAATCATAAATTGATGGTTAAACAAATTTCATGGTAGTATCTGTGTGTACATGTGTAGAAGACAAAAAACAAAAAAAAACAAAAATTAAATAAAAACAAAAAAACAAAACAGGAAAAAAAGAACAACAACAAAACTTGATGATTTGGATACCCTTAATTGCCCTGGAAACTTATTCACGCACATTTAATTGATTACCTTGGAGAGTCTCCTTTGAGGGGTGGCCTGCCAGAATAAATCATGGACATTGAATTGGTCTAGCTGTGAATCCACTTTTTGATACAAGTTAAATGCAGCCCCATAACTCTGGGCCGTAGGGGAGTGCAGCAGTAGAGACCACACTCTTCTGGGGTCAGCTGTTTGAGAGGACCTCGTTGTGAGTCTACTTTGAGGGGTGGCCTGCCAGAATATAATAGAGAGAAGAAAATGTAAAGGTAGTCCCATAACTATGTTGGGCCTTAGGGGAGTGAGGTGGAAGAGATCACGCTATTCTGAGGGTCAGCTGTTTGAGAGTACCTCACTGTGAGTCTACTTTGAGGGGTGGCCTGCCAGAGTTTGGTATAGAAGAAATAAGGTAAAGGTGGTCCCATAACTGCCGGACCCAAGGGGAATGAGGTGGTAGAGACCACATTATTCTGGGGTTAAGCTGATTGAGAGGGCCTCGCCATAAGTCAACTTTGAGGGGCGGCCTGCCAGAATATAATGTATAAGAAATAAGATAAAGGTAGTTCCGTAACTCTGGGCCCTAGGGGAGTGAGGTGGTAGAGACCACACTGTTCTGGAGATCAGCCGTTTAAGGGGACCACACTGTGAGTCTACTTTGAGGGGTGGCCTGCCAGAATATGATACAGAAGAAACAAAGGTAGTCCCATAACTCTGGGCCCTTGGAGAGTGAGGTGGTAGAGACCACACTATTCCAGGTTCAGCTGTTTGAGAGGACCTTGCTGTGAGTCTACTTTGAAGGGTTACCTGCCAGAATATGATAGAAGAAATAAGGTAAAGGCCGTCAGTATGATAGAAGAAATAAGGTAAAGGCCGTCAGTATGATAGAAGAAATAAGGTAAAGGCCGTCAGTATGATAGAAGAAATAAAGGCCGTCAGTATGATAGAAGAAATAAAGGCTGCCAGTATGATAGAAGAAATAAAGGCCGTTAGTATGATAGAAGAAATAAAGGCCGTCAGTATGATAGAAGAAATAAAGGCCGTCAGTATGATAGAAGAAATAAAGGCCGTCAGTATGATAGAAGAAATAAAGGCTGCCAGTATGATAGAAGAAATAAAGGCCGTTAGTATGATAGAAGAAATAAAGGCCGTCAGTATGATAGAAGAAATAAAGGCCGTTAGTATGATAGAAGAAATAAATTAAAGGCCGTCAGTATGATAGAAGAAATAAAGGCCGTCAGTATGATAGAAGAAATAAAGGCCGTCAGTATGATAGAAGAAATAAATTAAAGGCCGTCAGTATGATAGAAGAAATAACGTAAAGGTAGTCCCATATGATAGAAGAAATAAGCAGAGCCTGGAATTCGTCGCGGAAACGAGGATTTCCACGGAAATCAAAATCGAAAATCACGCAAAAAAAATATTTTTCGCGTTAAAAAAAAATCGACGACCATACTTAAAAAAAAAGAAAAGAAAAAAAACAGCTGATTGGTGGAGCAGACTGATATTCATTGTGATTTTCAGTGTGTTAGATGCCTTTAAATTTGTCTCCAGAATGCCTCAGAATGCACAGATTTTAGTCTTGATTTTAAAAATTTTCCGGGGGAGCATGCCCCCAGACCCCCCTAGAAGTTTCCTCTTTTTTTTCTCTTAGCAATTCCAGGCTCTGAATAAGGTAAAGGTAGTCCTATATGATAGAAGGAATATGGTAAAGGTAGTCCTATATGATAGAAGAAATAAGGTAAAGGTAGTCCTCTATGATAGAAGAAGTAAGGTGAAGGTAGTCCCATATGATAGAAGAAATAAGGTAAAGGTAGTCCCATATGATAGAAGAAATAAGGTAAAGGTAGTCCTATATGATAGAAGAATATAAGAAGAAGTAAGGTAAAGGTAGTCCCATATGATAGAAGAAGTAAGGTAAAGGTAGTCCTATATGATAGAAGAAGTAAGGTAAAGGTAGTCCTATATGATAGAAGAAGTAAGGTAAAGGTAGTCCTATATGATAGAAGAAATAAGGTAAAGGTAGTCCTCTATGATAGAAGAAGTAAGGTAAAGGTAGTCCTATATGATAGAAGAAGTAAGGTAAAGGTAGTCCTATATGATAGAAGAAGTAAGGTAAAGGTAGTCCTATATGATAGAAGAAATAAGGTAAAGGTAGTCCTCTATGATAGAAGAAGTAAGGTAAAGGTAGTCCTATATGATAGAAGAAGTAAGGTAAAGGTAGTCCTATATGATAGAAGAAGTAAGGTAAAGGTAGTCCTATATGATAGAAAAATAAGGTGAAGGTAGTCCTATATGATAGAAGAAATAAGGTAAAGGTAGTCCTATATGATAGAAGAAATAAGGTGAAGGTAGTCCTATATGATAGAAGAAATAAGGTAAAGGTAGTCCCATATGATAGAAGAAATAAGGTGAAGGTAGTCACATATGATAGAAGAAATAAGGTAAAGGTAGAACCACATATGATAGAAGAAATAAGGTGAAGGTAGTCACATATGATAGAAGAAATAAGGTAAAGGTAGTCCCATATGATAGAAGAAATAAGGTGAAGGTAGTCACATATGATAGAAGAAATAAGGTAAAGGTAGTCCCATATGATAGAAGAAATAAGGTAAAGATAGTCCCATAACTATGCTGGGCCTTAGGGGAGTGAGGTGGTAGAGACCACACTGTTCTAGGGTCAGTTGTTTCTCTTTCATAACTTTACCATTCCTAACTGTGTATAGGGTTAGGTACCAGCTGACAGCTGGGTAATCTGGAGACCTCTTGTATTGAGAGATTGTCCAGTATGGTATTGTGTGTCATGAAAACAAAAAATACAAAAACACACACGCACACACACACACACACACACACACACACACACACACACACACACACACACACACACACAAAACCCAAAGAAGAAAAGAAAGGAGGGCTTTAAAATTGTGTAGTAATACTATCTTCATAAACGTTTTTTTATGTTTTGTTTTTTTGTTGTTTTTGTTTGTTTGGTTGGTTGTATCATGATGTAAATGTTTTGATTTTGTGTGTAGAAATCCTGATTAGACTTGAAAAGGAAATTTTTTTCTGAAAAATAATTGAAAGAACAGGAAGGCGTCTGATAGGTCATGATGGCACACAACCTATGGCTGTTTAGGCACAAGAGATCTGTCCAGACATGAAATAAATCCTTGACCTCTGAGTTTCATTTTTACTGTCCTTCCACCTCCTTTTTCAGACACCCTCCACTTCCCCTGAATGTGACCATTTATGGTAAATATGCACTTCTTCCTGTAAACACCCCCCACCCCTAAAGAAAATAGAAAAAAAGAATTTATCATTTTCTCCCCAAATCTGGCACTTCCTGATGAAATCATTTAGCAATGGCAGAGAAACGGTAACTGGTAATTAAGTTATATGTTATGCTGTTTTTAGACTCCCAACTTCGTCTGTTTATGTTAACATGATGCTGTGCTGACTGTGGCTGGTCATTTTAAAATGATGCTGTGCTGACGTGTGTGAACAAAACTACAAATTGAAATGGGTCAGAATGTGCACGTGATCAGGTGTGGACTGTCTCACTGATGTGAACAAGGATATATGCGTACAGCGTATGTTCCGGTGTGTGCGTGCACACGCATGGCTTCATGTAGTATTGCAGCCTGTTGTTGTGGTGGCTCAGTCTCCGGATTGTGGAAATGGCAGTTGGTTGATCTGCTTGCTTTCGAGAAAATGTTAAATGAAAAATTGTTTAATGACGAAAATTACTGTAGGAGTTAAGGATGGTTTGGCCCTCTAGCAGGTAACAGTTTTGATGTAAACCTCAATCAATGATCTGTATGGCAAGTGGATGAGACTGGACTGTGTAGCAGGGCTTGACATAAAGTATTTGCCCATTGTAGATCCTACATAGCTTGTCACATGCGCATATATGCACAGTCTGGTTGGATAGGGGTGGCAGGGTGGATTGTACATACATAGGGGTGGCAGGGTGAGGGGTACATAGATTCAAACTGCGGCAGCTTGTTGCAAAACCCATCTATGACAAATGCCCAGCCCTGTGTTGTCCAGTCTTCCACACGAGCAAATCGCACACTCAACTGATAGGAGCCAGTTGAGAGTGGAAAATACCACATTGGTACTATGTGACGGGATTCAAACCCTCAAGATGACTGCTTATCGTTAGGGAGCTGAGGAGTTGGTGTCTGACACACTTTCTTTTTGGTGCACCAGAGCAGACATGGAATTTCTATAAAGTAACTCGACAGTGCTGTAAAGTCTTCTCCTGTGACGATATTGTCAAGTCTTCTTTGGTGGGAGGGATTTTGAAAATAATCGAGGTTGACATTTTTGATGGGAAAATAACCAACATTGACATTTTTGCATTTTTAAATGTTTTGTTTCCATGCTCGTTTCTGCTCTGTTGTAAATATGTTTGAATATTCTTTCACTGCATTTTCCTGTTCGTGTCTTCTCTGTTACATATTTGGATATTATTTGCTGATTCTTGATCTCAACTGCTGATAAGCGTGAGATTGTCTGTGTGAGAAATTTGTTTTAGGATTTTGTTCTGCTGCTTTTCAAAATCAGGTTTAAATTGGAAATCCGAGTTTACCTACTCTGGCTGCCATGCTTTGAGGGTTATTTTATGATCAGTGTAAATATCACATTTGAAGTGGGGTATGAAACGTGAAAAGTGGGTGGGTGGGTTATTCATTATGTTACCTGCTGAAAATAACTGGTCATCTGCTGCAGACAATCTATTATCATTCGCTCACTAACGTTTCCAGGCCATCTAGACCCATGTCCATCATCAGTGGTGACTGACTTGCATACCTGAAACTGATGATGGTCTCAGTCGTTGTGAAGGTAGTCTAAGCCTTAATGATTTTACTCCCTCGCCCTGTTTATTGGAAGTTTCCTGCAGGATACTGGTGGTGGTGGTGAGGGAGTGAAAAGGTTAACAGTTTGTCGGTCTTCCTTCCCTTACCTGTGGAAGATCTCACCAGTGCAGGCAACAGGTTTATGGAGTCTGCCAAGATTAGGAGGAAGCCACTTACTGAATTGTTCTCGTTTGATGAATCCCCCTCATGGACAAGCTTGTCAGACAACTGCTGGCAGATTAGGGTGGAGCACTTATGGATGTCCTTGTGCGATGCATTCCTCCTTATGGACAAGTTTGCCAGACAGTTGCTGGCAGATTAGGGTGGAGCACTTATGGATGTCCTTGTGCGATGCATTCCTCCTGATGGACAAGTTTGCCAGGCAATTGCTGGCAGATTAGGGTGGAGCACTTATGGATGTCCTTGTGCAATGCATTCCTCCTTATGGACAAGTTTGCCAATTGCTGGCAGATTAGGGTGGAGCACTTATGGATGTCCTTGTGTGATGAATCCTCCTCATGAACAAATTTGCTAGGTGATTGCTGGCAGATTAGGGTGGAGCACTTATGGATGTCCTTGTGCGATGAATCCTCCTCATGGACAAGTTTGCCAGACAATTGCTGGCAGATAAGGGTAGAGCACTTGTGGATGTCCTTGTGTGATGACTCTCTCATGGACAAGTTTGCCTTACAATAGCAGGCAGATTAGGGTGGAGCACTTATGGATGTCCTTGTGCAATGACTCTCCCTCATGGACAAGTTTGCCTTACATTTGCTGGCAGATAAGGGTGGAGCATGTATGGTACTGTCCTAGCGCAATGAATCCTGCTGTAACAAATTCTTAGTATGTCCACCTTTGCTTCTTTGACATGCTTTTCTCTGCAGACAGTTTGAAGAAATTTACATTGGTCATGTTTAATTTGTGAACCTGGTAAAGTGATTGTTACACATTTGAAAAATTAGTGGAACAATCATTGTATCATAGAAAGAAACTATTTTTGAAATGAACACGATAAAATGATGATAAAAGGATATCATGAGTCAGTTTTGTGTTTCCATTATTATTGATTTTCTATTATGGATAAAAACTCAAAATTTTTAAGTGACCTTGGAAAAAAATTGGTTAAAAAAATGTATATTTTCTGTGCTTGAAAAAAATTTATTTTCTGTACTCTCCGTCTAATCAAGATTGAATTATATGTGCTTGCTTGCTTTTTAAAAAAAAGATCATTGAAGGGATGATGGTTTACTAGTCATTATGGTCACAAAAATATGTTTGGAAAAAAAAAGGTTTATTCGCTTAAAGCTGATCTCTTGCTTGTCAATCAGTAGTAGTTCCTTGCTTCTCATCTGATGGGAACCACGATTTAAATATTTAACAGATAATGACAAGAATTGCGATTTGACAGTGGAAAAGAGTTTGAATATCTAACAGTTAACGATGACGCTTGCTATTTGTCGATTGAAAGTCGTCCTTGTTCATTGGAGAGAGGGGTTTGGGGATTTGTCTTGGTTTGGTGTCACAAGTGAAGAATTTTCAATCAGTCAGGTGTGATAAGGACTCCGATGACATGTCAGTCTGAAATCGGCTGAAGATAGAGGGAGAGCTTTAGCGTTGGTGTTGTGTTGTGTTAGATTTTTTTTTTCTTAGCGTTGGTGTTGTGTAGTGTTAGATTTTTAATAAAAAAAAATTTTTTTTGGTCATATTTTTCCTTTGATGCTGTCTGTTTGAGCGTAACTCACAAGCTGTGGGAAAGATCAGGTGTAAGACTGCTGGCATCCGATCAGCTGACACGACCTTCGTTCTGTACTCCTGTCTGGTCTTCCTGCCTCCACCATTCACATCCTACAGCGCATTCAAAACAATGCTGTACGCCTTGTACTCAAAAAGAAAAAAGCTGACCACATATCTCCTCTCCTGGCACAACTTCACTGGCTCCCTGTATCAAAGCGCATACAGTACAAACTAGACACCATGTGCTACAAAAGCCTCAATAACGCAGCCCCTGATTACCTGTCAAGCCTACTTGAGATCTATGTTCCCTCATGTACCCTCCGCTCTGCCTCTGATCCTCTGACTTTTCGCTTTCCACGCACTAAGCTCAATACCTATGGTCCACGAACCTTCTCTGTTTCTGGTCCACTCTACTGGAACAAACTTCCTCTCTCAGTCCGTCAGCAACCTACTTTTGTCTCCTTCAAGTCCGCTCTCAAAACTCACCTTTTCTCCTCTGCATAAAATCCTAACCTCACTCAACCCCCCTCTGCAGCCTGTCTCCGCTCGGATGGGAATCACTTTGTTATAATATATAATTGTATATGATATGCTCTCTATAATTTTCCATTGCTTTTATTCTTGCTTTTATTGCTTTTATTCTTTCTCCCCATTTATAGCCATGCGTGTGTGTGTACGTGCGTGCATGCGTGTGTGTCTGTTTCAGCACTTAGATTTGATTTTGTCGAGATTTTGCGCTATATAAATATTGTAATTATTAATTAATTATTATACACGACCCGTTGCATTTATCCGTTGGTGTTGCAGGGCGCACTGTGTCCTGATCAAATCAGGGAAGACAGATGTTCAAAGTTTGATCGTGTTGAAGTTGTTGGCATTTTCTGTTGAGTTATAGGCAACTAAATATTAACCCTCGGACTCCCTGTTGGCATTTTCTGTTGTGTTACAGGCAACTAAATATTAACCCTTGGACTCCCTGTTGGCATTTTCTGTTGGGTTACAGGCAACTAAATATTAACCCTTGGACTCCTGCAACGTATCCACCAGCAGCAAAAATGTAACCCTTTGACTTCCTCACCCTATCCATCAGCTTCCTGCAGGAAGTTGGTGGATGGGGTGAAGGAGTCAGAGGGTTACATTTTTGCTTTGCTGATTGACAAATCATGATGCTAATGGAGAGGCTGAGGGAGTGAAGGGGTTAAAATGTTTAAAAATTGTGTCGAGCTAAATCGTTGTTTTTAAAAGTCGGCTGAAGACTGAAGTTTTTGATTTCTTTTATCATACCTTGTGGCATTGAAATCGCTTGTTGGTTCTTGGGGTAATCTTTGACAGTTTTCACGTTAATGTTTGCTGAATTCCGTTCTTTCCAGTACAGGAGTGAGTGCACAGTGTGTTGAATGATGAACATAAAAATGCGCTGGGTGGGGGAGAACCCTGCTGCTTTTTGTCCTGCTACGTTTGAGCGAGGTCACGTCCGAGTAGTCATGTCTGGCGTCGCAGTGATCATGTCTGGCGTGGCGTCGCGGTGATCATATCTGGCGTCGCGGTGGTCACAAGTCTGACGTCGCGGTGATCATGTCTGGCGTCGCGGTGGTCATGTCTGGCGTGGCGTCGCGGTGATCATGTCTGGCGTCGCGGTGGTCATGTCTGGCGTGGCATCGCGGTGGTCATGTCTGGCGTCGCGGTGATCATGTCTGGCGTCGCGGTGGTCATGTCTGGGTGGCGGTGGTCATGTCTGGCGTCGCTCGCGTGATCATGTCTGGCGTCGCGGTGATCATGTCTGGCGTCGCGGTGGTCATGTCGGCGTGGCGGTGTCATGTCTGGCGTGGCGTCGCGGTGATCATGTCTGGCGTCGCGGTGATCATGTCTGGCGTTGCGGTGATCATGTCTGGCATCGCGGTGGTCATGTCTGGCGTCGCGGTGGTCATGTCTGGCGTAGCGGTGATCTATCTGGCGTCGCGGTGGTCATGTCTGGCGTCGTGTGATCATATCTGGCGTCGCGGTGATCATGTCGGGCGCCGCGGTGATCATGTCTGGCGTGGCGTCGCGGTGATCATGTCTGGCATCGTGGTGATTGTCTGGCATCGCGGTGATCATGTCTGGCGTCGCGGTGGTCATGTCTGGCGTTGCGGTGATCATGTCTGGCGTGGCGTCGCGGTGATCATGTCTGGCATCGTGGTGGTCATGTCTGACGTGGCGTCACGGTGATCATGTCTGGCATCGCGGTGATCATGTCTGGCATCGCAATGATCATGTCTGGCATCGCAGTGATCATGTCTGGCATCGCAATGATCATGTCTGGCGTCGCGGTGATCATGTCTGGCGTCGCGGTGATCATGTCTGGCATCGCAATGATCATGTCTGGCGTCGCGGTGATCATGTCTGGCGTCGCGGTGATCATGTCTGGCATCGCAATGATCATGTCTGGCGTCGCGGTGATCATGTCTGGCATCGCAATGATCATGTCTGGCGTCGCGGTGATCATGTCTGGCGTCGCGGTGATCATGTCTGGCGTCGCAGTGATCATGTCTGGCGTCGTGGTGATCATGTCTGGCGTCGCGGTGATCGCGGTGATCATGTCTGGCATCGCGGTGGTCATGTCTGGCGTGGCGTCACGGTGATCATGTCTGGCATCGCGGTGGTCATGTCTGGCGTGGCGTCACGGTGATCATGTCTGGCATCGCGGTGGTCATGTCTGGCGTGGCGTCACGGTGATCATGTCTGGCATCGCGGTGGTCATGTCTGGCGTGGCGTCACGGTGATCATGTCTGGCATCGCGGTGGTCATGTCTGGCGTGGCGTCTGGGTGATCATGTCTGGCGTTGGTCATGTCTGGCGTGGCGTCTGGGTGATCATGTCTGGCGTCTCGGTGATCATGTCTGGCGTCGTGGTGATCATGTCTGGCGTCGCGGTGATCATGTCTGGCATCGCAGTGATCATGTCTGGCGTCTCGGTGATCATGTCTGGCGTCGTGGTGATCATGTCTGGCATCGCGGTGATCATGTCTGGCGTTGCGGTGATCATGTCTGGCGTCGCGGTGATCATGTCTGGCGTCGTGGTGATCATGTCTGGCATCGCGGTGATCATGTCTGGCGTTGCGGTGATCATGTCTGGCGTCGCGGTGATCATGTCTGGCGTCGTGGTGATCATGTCTGGCGTTGCGGTGATCATGTCTGGCGTCGCGGTGATCATGTCTGGCGTCGCGGTGGTCATGTCTGGCGTCGTGGTGATCATGTCTGGCGTCGCTGTGATCACATTTGGCATCAAGTGACCATGGCTTGGTGGTCAGTCATGCATTTAGGCAATGGACATGTTGGCTCACACGCATGTGTGCACTGTATTTTGGTGGATTGGCCGGACATTGTGCAAAAAATGGTCTGCATACTTTGACGTTGGTGGGTTTGTCGACCTTCTTGATGTAAGTGGATTTGTCGACCTTCTGGATGTTAGTGGGTTTGTCGACCTTCTTGATGTTAGTGGGTTTGTCGACCTTCTTGATGTTAGTGGGTTTGTCGACCTTCTTGATGTAAGTGGTTTGTCGACCTTCTGGACGTTAGTGGGTTTGTCGACCTTCTTGATGAAAGTGGGTTTGTCAACCTTCTTGATGTAAGTGGGTTTGTCGACCTTCTGGATGTTAGTGGGTTTGTCGACCTTGATGTTATTGGGTTTGTTGACCTTCTGGATGTTAGTGGGTTTGTTGACCTTCTGGACGTTAGTGGGTTTGTTGACCTTCTGGACGTTAGTGGGTTTGTCGTGTCGACCTTGATGTTAGTGGGTTTGTCGACCTTTTGATGTAAGTGGGTTTGTCGACCTTCTTGAGATGCTTTAGTGGGTTTGTCGACCTTGATGTTAGTGGGTTTGTCGACCTTGATGTTAGTGGGTTTGTCGACCTTCTTGATGTTAGTGGGTTTTGACCTGTGGTGTTGTCGACCTTCTTGAGGTTTAGTGGGTTTGTTGACCTTCTTGATGTTAGGTTCGACTTCTGATAGTGGGTTTGTCGACCTTCTGGATGTTAGTGGGTTGTTACCTTCTTGATGTTAGTGGGTTTGTCGACCTTCTGATGTTAGTGGGTTTGTCGACCTTCTTGATGTTAGTGGGTTTGTTGACCTTCTGACGTTAGTGGGTTTGTTGACCTTCTGGATGTTAGTGGGTTTGTCGACCTTGATGTTAGTGGGTTTGTCGACCTTCTTGATGTAGTGGGTTTGTCGACCTTCTTGATGTTAGTGGGTTTGGTTGCCTTCTTGATGTTAGTGGTTTGTCGACCTTCTTGATGTTAGTGGGTTTGTCGACCTTCTGAGTTAGTGGGTTGTCGACCTTGATGTTAGTGGGTTTGTTGACCTTCTTGATGTTAGTGGGTTTGTCGACCTTCTTGATGTTAGTGGTTTGTGACCTTCTTGATGTTAGTGGGTTTGGTTGGCCTTCTTGATGTTAGTGGGTTTGTTGACCTTCTTGATGTTAGTGGGTTTGTCGACCTTCTTGATGTTAGTGGGTTTGTCGACCTTCTTGATGTTAGTGGGTTTGTGACCTTCTTGATGTTAGTGGGTTTGTTGACCTTCTTGATGTTAGTGGGTTGGTTGGCCTTCTTGATGTTAGTGGGTTTGTCGACCTTCTTGATGTAATTGGGTTGGTTGGCCTTCTTGATGTTAGTGGGTTTGTTGGCCTTCTTGATGTTAGTGGGTTGGTTGGCCTTCTTGATGTTAGTGGGTTTGTCGACCTTCTTGATGTTAGTGGGTTTGTTGACCTTGATATTAGTGGGTTTTTGACCTTGATGTTAGTGGGTTTGTCGACCTTCTGGACGTTAGTGGGTTTGTTAACTTTGATTTCAGTGGATGTGTTGACCTCGACTTCAGTAGGTTTGTCGACCTTGATGTTAGTGGGTTTGTCGACCTTGATGTAAGTGGGTTTGTTGACCTTGATGTAAGTGGGTTTGTTGACATTCTTGATGTAAATGGGTTTGTTGACCTTGATGTAAGTGGGTTTGTCGACCTTCTTGATGTAAGTGGGTTTGTCGACCTTCTGGATGTTTGTGGATTTGTTGACCTTCTTGATGTTAGTGGATTTGTCAGAGCTTTTTGATGTTAATGGATTTGTCCGAGCTTTGTGGAGGTTTGGTAACGGATGGTGTTACGGAAGTTTGAACCTTTTGGAGGTTTAGTTGAGAGAAGTTTGAACTTTGTGAAAGGTGGTTAGCAGAAAGGATGACGGAAGTATGAGCTCTGAGGAGATTTGGTAACAGACAGTGTGATGGAACTTCGAGCTTCCTGGTTTGATAACGGATGTGGTCTGTCAGAAATTTTGAGCTGTGTGGAGGTTTGGTAACAGACAGTGTAAAGACGGATGGCAGAGCGGTGGACAGGTTTGGTAACAGACAGCGTAAAGACGGATGGCAGAGCGGTGGACAGGTTTGGTAACAGACAGTGTAAAGACGGATGGCAGAGCGGTGGACAGGTTTGGTAACAGACAGTGTAAAGATGGATGGCAGAGCAGTGGACAGGTTTGGTAACAGACAGTGTAAAGACGGATGGCAGAGCGGTGGACAGGTTTGGTAACAGACAGCGTAAAGACTGATGGCAGAGCGGTGGACAGGTTTGGTAACGGACAGTGTAAAGACGGATGGCAGAGCGGTGGACAGGTTTGGTAACGACAGCGTAAAGACGGATGGCAGAGCGGTGGACAGGTTTGGTAACAGACAGTGTGATGACGGATGGCAGAGCAGTGGACAGGTTTGGTAACGGACAGCGTAAAGACGGATGGCAGAGCGGTGGACAAGTTTGGTAACAGACAGTGTAAAGACGGATGGCAGAGCGGTGGACAGGTTTGGTAACGGACAGCGTAAAGACGGATGGCAGAGCGGTGGACAGGTTTGGTAACGGACAGCGTAAAGACGGATGGCAGAGCGGTGGACAGGTTTGGTAACGGACAGTGTGATGACGGATGGCAGAGCGGTGGACAGGTTTGGTAACGGACAGTGTGATGACGGATGGCAGAGCGGTGGACAGGTTTGGTAACGGACAGTGTGATGACGGATGGCAGAGCGGTGGACAGGTTTGGTAACGGACAGTGTGATGACGGATGGCAGAGCGGTGGACAGGTTTGGTAACGGACAGTGTGATGACGGATGGCAGAGCGGTGGACAGGTTTGGTAACGGACAGTGTGATGACGGATGGCAGAGCGGTGGACAGGTTTAGTAACGGACAGTGTGATGACGGATGGCAGAGCGGTGGACAGGTTTGGTAACGGACAGTGTGATGACGGATGGCAGAGCGGTGGACAGGTTTGGTAACGGACAGTGTGATGACGGATGGCAGAGCGGTGGACAGGTTTAGTAACGGACAGTGTGATGACGGATGGCAGAGCGGTGGACAGGTTTGTAACGGACAGTGTGATGACGGATGGCAGAGCGGTGGACAGGTTTGGTAACGGACAGTGTGATGACGGATGGCAGAGCGGTGGACAGGTTTGGTAACGGACAGTGTGATGACGGATGGCAGAGCGGTGGACAGGTTTGGTAACGGACAGTGTGATGACGGATGGCAGAGCGGTGGACAGGTTTGGTAACGGACAGTGTGATGACGGATGGCAGAGCGGTGGACAGGTTTAGTAACGGACAGTGTGATGACGGATGGCAGAGCGGTGGACAGGTTTAGTAACGGACAGTGTGATGACGGATGGCAGAGCGGTGGACAGGTTTGGTAACGGACAGTGTGATGACGGATGGCAGAGTGGTGGACAGGTTTGGTAACGGACAGTGTGATGACGGATGGCAGAGCGGTGGACAGGTTTGGTAACGGACAGTGTGATGACGGATGGCAGAGCGGTGGACAGGTTTAGTAACGTACACAATGTAAAACGCACACACACAAAAAATTTGGCTTAAGGGAGTCTTGTCAGTCACCAAGTAGCAACATTTCAACGTTTCTTGAGGTCTTCATTTGGCCGAGTGGTTGTTTGTGTGGCTTGTCTCTTTCTGTTGGACAGGTGGTGATCACTTATTATGTGAACTTGCTTACAGAGGGCTCGGAGGTCAAATCTGATCCGTGTTCAGTGATAATTGATCATTATTTCCTGGGCTTGGCTTCAAGGTTAAATCTGACACCACCTGTTCAGTGATAATTGATCATTATTTCCTGGGCTTGGCTTCAAGGTTAAATCTGACACCACCTGTTCAGTGATAATTGATTAATTTTTCCTGAGCTTGGCTCGAAAGTGAAATCTGACACCACCTGTTAAGTGATAATTATCCTTCGTTATTTCCTGAGCTTATTGAATTCTGATTTTCAGAGATCAGATGTTTAATATTGTTTTTCCAAAGAAATTCGGTGCCCTTGTTCCTCGCTAATTTCTGTTGCTGCTGTCAGTGAGGTAGGTTGTTGTGGTGTTGGGATGCTGTTGTTACACGACATGAGTTGGTTGTCTGTCTGCATTGGCAAAGACTGGAAAAGGTGGTTGTGTTCACTGGCCTCTCTCTTGATAATGGTCACAGAGAATGGTTCGCTGGACACACGGGTGTTCACTGTCTCTGAGAATAATGAACACGCAAGAGAAGCAATGAGTACAGAGACGTGAGATGAACGGATAAGCCGTCAGTGTTGGGCTGTGTCGTCACCAGGTAAGAACTGATCTGTGTACACAACTTGATAGAGAACTGAACCTGAATTGTTGTCCTGCTGTTGTGACAGTTTTATAATTGTGTAATTGTGACACAGCGTGATTTCATGGATAATTGACAGTTTTATAATTGTGACACTGCGTATGATTTCATGGATAATTGAGTTTTATAATTGTGACACTGCGTATGATTTCATGGATAATTGAGTTTTATAATTGTGACACTGCGTATGATTTCATGGATAAGTGACAGTTTTATAATTGTGACACAGCGTATGATTTCATGGATAAGTGACAGTTTTATAATTGTGAGTCAGCGTATGATTTCAAGGATAAGTGACAGTTTTATAATTGTGACACAGCGTGTGATTTCATGGATAATTGACAGTTTTATAATTGTGACACTGCGTATGATTTCATGGATAAGTGACAGTTTTATAATTGTGACACTGCGTATGATTTCATGGATAAGTGACAGTTTTATAATTGTGACACTGCGTATGATTTCATGGATAAGTGACAGTTTTATAATTGACACTGCGTATGATTTCATGGATAATTGAGTTTTATAATTGTGACACTGCGTATGATTTCATGGATAAGTGACAGTTTTATAATTGTGATACAGCGTATGATTTCATGGATAAGTGACAGTTTTATAATTGTGACACAGCGTATGATTTCATGGATAAGTGACAGTTTTATAATTGTGACACAGCGTATGATTTCATGGATAAGTGACAGTTTTATAATTGTGAGTCAGCGTATGATTTCAAGGATAAGTGACGTTTTATAATTGTGACACAGTGTATGATTTCATGGATAAGTGACAGTTTTATAATTGTGACACAGCGTATGATTTCATGGATAAGTGACAGTTTTATAATTGTGACACAGCGTATGATTTCATGGATAAGTGATAGTTTTTAATTGTGACACAGCGTATGATTTCATGGATAAGTGACAGTTTTATAATTGTGACACAGCGTATGATTTCATGGATAAGTGATAGTTTTTAATTGTGACACAGCGTATGATTTCATGGATAAGTGACAGTTTTATAATTGTGACACTGCGTATGATTTCATGGATAAGTGACAGTTTTATAATTGTGACACTGCGTATGATTTCATGGATAATTGACAGTTTTATAATTGTGACACAGCGTATGATTTCATGGATAAGTGACAGTTTTATAATTGTGACACAGCGTATGATTTCATGGATAAGTGCTAGTTTTTATAATTGTGACACAGCGTATGATTTCATGGATAAGTGCTAGTTTTTATAATTGTGACACAGCGTATGATTTCATGGATAAGTGACAGTTTTATAATTGTGACACAGCATATGATTTCATGGATAAGTGCTAGTTTTTATAATTGTGACACAGCGTATGATTTCATGGATAAGTGACAGTTTTATAATTGTGACACAGCGTATGATTTCATGGATAAGTGCTAGTTTTTATAATTGTGACACAGCGTATGATTTCATGGATAAAATAGTGGCCTTAGCTTTGAGCTGTTTTGGGTAGACTCATCTGATCCCAAATATAGTGATTTTCAGATTTCCCTATTTGTACTAATATTTCTGATTCATATTATTTGACATTGTCAAATTTACTAGAAATTGTGAAGTACAGTGTGAATTGAGATAGTTTTTTTTTCTTGTTTTTTTTTTTTAAGTATTTACTTTTTTTAAGTTGAAGTATTGTGACTGTTTTGAAACTGGTTATTGCCCTGATATGGCTCTACCTAGTCAGCTGGACTTAACCTTTTGACTCCCGCACCCTGTCCACCAGCATCCTGTATTGCCAACCATGCTAGCAAAGCAAAAACTTAACTCTTTGACTCCCTCACCCTATCTGCCAGCTTTCTGCTGGAAGGTGGTGGGTATGGTGAGGGAGTCAAAGAGTTAAGTTTCTGCAGTTGGTGGATAGGGTGTGGGAGTCAGTGGGTTAAACCAAAATAACAGTAACTTTTTTTCTCATGATGATGGTACAAGTCTGTGAATTTTGCCAAACTTTGAAAGGATATTCCACAAATTAGTTAATGGCCCAGTGATTGAGAATGTACTCATCCCAGAAATGAACTCAGATAAATGAATTTTGTTAGGTCATATTTTGTTCAGCGTTATCGCATCACTCGAAGATGAATGAATTTTGTTTGTTCGTGTTTTGTTGAGCATTATCTCATCACTCTTAAAAAAAACACCCCCCAATTTGTCAGAATTGTTTGGTTTCCATGACTTGTTCACGCACTGTCACAAATATTTGCAAGTCTTGATCAAAACTGTGGGTACTGATGCACACGTTTGTCTGAATGTTGCATCAGGTAATGCACATGTTTGTCTGAATGTTGCATCAGGTAATGCACATGTTTGTCTGAATGTTGCATCAGGTAATGCACATGTTTGTCTGAATGTTGCATCAGGTAATGCACATGTTTGTCTGAATGTTGCATCAGGTAATGCACATGTTTGTCTGAATGTTGCATCAGGTAATGCACATGTTTGTCTGAATGTTGTATCAGGTAATGCACATGTTTGTCTGAATGTTGCATCAGGTAATGCACATGTTTGTCTGAATGTTGCATCAGGTAATGCACACGTTTGTCTGAATGTTGCATCAGGTAATGCACATGTTTGTCTGAATGTTGTATCAGGTAATGCACATGTTTGTCTGAATGTTGCATCAGGTAATGCACATGTTTGTCTGAATGTTGCATCAGGTAATGCACATGTTTGTGTGAATGTTGTATCAGGTAATGCACATGTTTGTCTGAATGTTGCATCAGGTAATGCACATGTTTGTGTGAATGTTGCATCAGGTAATGCACATGTTTGTCTGAATGTTGCATCAGGTAATGCACATGTTTGTCTGACTCTTGCGTCAGATTATGCACCAGTCATGATCAAAACTCCACACTGATTATGCATGAGTCTTGATGAAAACGGTAATGTTTGCATCAGAATATGTGCTAGTCTTGTCTGGTCTCTCACATATCTGAGAAGAAGGAGACGAGCATGAGAGAGAAAGCGTGGACTGGTCACACGGAGGCTTGATGTCGTCAGAACAGGACGCGTTTTGCATCATCAACAATTCAGTGCCAGGTTCTAGATCTCTGTTACATACGTATTTGTGCAAGTGTTGATTGAAACTGAACATGACGTTTGCATCAGGTGACATGTAAAGTCCTGTATTGAAATAGACTGTTACATGTGTAATATGACATGGATTGACACTGTTACATGTGTAAAATGACATGGATTGACATAGTTACATGTGTAATATGACATGGATTGACATAGTTACATGTGTAATATGACATGGATTGACACAGTTACATGTGTAATATGATATGGATTGACACAGTTACATGTGTAAAATGACATGGATTTACACTGTTACATGTGTAAAATGACATGGATTGACACAGTTACATGTGTAATATGACATGGATTGACACAGTTACATGTGTATTATGACATGGATTGACACAGTTACATGTGTATTATGACATGGATTGACACAGTTACATGTGTATATGACATGGATTGACACAGTTACATGTGTATATGACATGGATTGACACAGTTACATGTGTAATATGACATGGATTGACACAGTTACATGTGTAATATGACATGGATTGACACAGTTACATGTGTAATATGACATGGATTGACACAGTTACATGTGTATTATGACATGGATTGACACAGTTACATGTGTATTATGACATGGATTGACACAGTTACATGTGTATTATGACATGGATTGACACAGTTGCATGTGTAATATGACATGGATTGACACAGTACATGTGTAATATGACATGGATTGACACAGTTACATGTGTAATATGACATGGATTGACACAGTTACATGTGTAATATGACATGGATTGACACAGTTCATGTGTAATATGACATGGATTGACACAGTTCATGTGTAATATGACATGGATTGACACAGTTACATGTGTAATATGACATGGATTGACACAGTTGCATGTGTAATATGACATGGATTGACACAGTTACATGTGTAATATGACATGGATTGACACAGTTACATGTGTATTATGACATGATTGACACAGTACATGTTGAACAGGATTACACATCATGTGTAATATAGACATGGATTGACACAGTTACATGTGTAATATGACATGGATTGACACAGTTACATGTGTAATATGACATGGATTGACACAGTTACATGTGTAATATGACATGGATTGACACAGTTACATGTGTAATATGACATGGATTGACACAGTTACATGTGTAATATGACATGGATTGACACAGTTACATGTGTAATATGACATGGATTGACACAGTTACATGTGTAATATGACATGGATTGACACAGTTACATGTGTATATGACATGGATTGACACAGTTACATGTGTAATATGACATGGATTGACACAGTTACATGTGTAATATGACATGGATTGACACAGTTACATGTGTATTATGACATGGATTGACACAGTTACATGTGTAATATGACATGGATTGACACAGTTACATGTGTAATATGACATGGATTGACACAGTTACATGTGTGTAATATGATATGGATTGACACAGTTACATGTGTGTAATATGACATGGATTGACACAGTTACATGTGTAATATGACGTGGATTGACACAGTTACATGTGTAATATGACATGGATTGACACAAGCTGTTACATGTGTAATACGACATGGATTGACACAAGCTGTTACATGTGTGATATGACATGGATTGACACAAGCTGTTACATGTGTGATATGACCGTCGTCTCTACAGATCCACAGATATATATATGACTTGTGGCTCTGTTTAATAGAAATATAAGTCTGTGGCTCTGTATAGACAATGTAGAAGTGTTGTATTATAAACAGTTCATTCCCAGTCAGCTGCTTTTTTATGTGTGTATATGTATCTGTGTGTGTGATGTTTGTTACAGTGGTAATATGTGAACAGTTCAGGGTTATCATGTGTGTATGAGAGAGAGAGAGAGAGGGGTATGCGAGTCTGTATGGTTGACGATATTGTCCAGAGAGAATGATGTAGAATAATTTCTTATCATGTTGTGTTTATGCGTACACGGACAGGGGCGAGGAACGAAAGTGGAGAGAGCGAATAAGAATAATGCAAGCCTTTCCTCTCAAGTAAAGTTTTTTTTTTTTTCATTTTGTGTACATAGTGTACATAACTTGAGGGAAGGAAAGCTTGTGATGGATGTAGTCCCAGCCTTTCCACTCAAGTAAGGTGTCTTTTTGGTTTCTGTGTATATATTACACATAACTTGAGGGAAAGAAAGCTTGTCTGTGGTGTCAGCATTCAGTAGAGAGCCAATAGATAGAGACTGGTGTGTGTGTGTGTGGTGTGTGTGTGTGTGTGGTGTGTGTGTGTGTGTGTGTGTGGTGTGTGTGTGGTGTGAGAGAGAGAGAGACAGAGACAGAGAGGTGTTAGATGTAACTTAACCTTTTGACTCCTGCACCCTATCAGTCAGCATCCTGCATTGTTCACCCTTTGACTCAAGCACCGTGTCCACCAACTGCAAAAACTTAACCCTTTGATTTCCTCACCCTATCCAGCTTCCTACAGGAAGCTGGTGGATAGGGTGAGGGAATCAAAGAGTTAATTTTTTTCAGCTGGTGTATAGGGTGTGAGAGTCAAAGGGTTAAAAAAGAAAAAAAACTGCTTCGTGAAAGTGTTGGCATCTGATAACTTGAGGGAAGAAGCTTGCACATGGTGTCAAAGGTTATAGAGGTAACAGAAAGAGAGAGGTGTTGGAGACATAGTTTTGACTTTGGCGCAATCTGGGCACGGTAGTCACGTGGGTAAGTGTCGAACTTCAGTCATGAGGTCCTGGGTTTGATATGCCTGAACCTCTCCAGCTGCTGTGTAAAGGGTGGAGATTTTTATCTAGTTTTCCGGGTCAACATGTGTGTGTACACCCACCAGTGTCTAAACCCCCAGTGTGTACACCTGCCAGTGTCTAAACCCCCAGTGTGTACACCTGCCAGTGTCTAAACCCCCAGTGTGTACACCTGCCAGTGTCTAAACCCCCAGTGTGTACACCTGCCAGTGTCTAAACCCCCAGTGTGTACACCTGCCAGTGTCTAAACCCCCAGTGTGTACACCTGCCAGTGTCTAAACCCCCAGTGTGTACACCTGCCAGTGTCTAAACCCCCAGTGTGTACACCTGCCAGTGTCTAAACCCCCAGTGTGTACACCTGCCAGTGTCTAAACCCCCAGTGTGTACACCTGCCAGTGTCTAAACCCCCAGTGTGTACACATGCCAGTGTCTAAACCCCCAGTGTGTACACCTGCCAGTGTCTAAACCCCTAGTGTGTACACCTGCCAGTGTCTAAACCCCCAGTGTGTACACCTGCCAGTGTCTAAATCCCCAGTGTGTACACCTGCCAGTGTCTAAACCCCCAGTGTGTACACCTGCCAGTGTCTAAACCCCCAGTGTGTACACCTGCCAGTGTCTAAACCCCCAGTGTGTACACATGCCAGTGTCTAAACCCCCATCCTGCATGTATCCTGCAGGAAGTTGTTGGACAGGGTGAGGGAGTCGAAGGTTTAAGTTCTTGCTTTGCTTGCGTGGTCGACAATGTAGGTTGCTGGTGGACAGGGTGAGGGAGTCGAAGGTTTAAGTTCTTGCTTTGCTTGCGTGGTCGACAATGTAGGTTGCTGGTGGACAGGGTGAGGGAGTCGAAGGTTTAAGTTCTTGCTTTGCTTGCGTGGTCGACAATGTAGGTTGCTGGTGGACAGGGTGAGGGAGTCAAAGGTTTAAGTTCTTGCTTTGCTTGCGTGGTCGACAATGTAGGATGCTGGTGGACAGGGTGCGAGAGTCGAAGGGATAAGCAGGCAGAATGTCAAATGTGCACGTTTAAGATCCTGTTAAGTCCTGACAGTGGCTGGTTTACAGCTGTTATTGAAACTGAAAATGCCCAGCATGCTCGTCCACCAAAGCTGCAAACAGCGTAACAGTATAGTGGAACATGGTCAGTTCGCTTAACAGCTCGAGTTCTTCGTGCTTCAGTGAGAAGTCTGATTATGTGTAATACACATTGACTTCAAATGAATTTAGAGAATGAATAGCGCTTCACAGGCTCATAGATTTTAATAGTAATCCAAGCCTTTCCCATCCAAGTAAAGTATTTTTCATGTCAGTGTAGGCCTACATACTATACACATGGGTGCCACTCTTGGTGACGGAAATCCGTTTTCTCGGCAAGGCCCCAGACGGAAATTCCGTTGTGTATAGTTTGTACAGTTTCCCTTTGAGTGGTAAAGTGACTTTTTTCAGATGTAAAGTGTACATATCATAGGCGGCCCCTGGACCACAGCCTGATTTTCAGTTTTTTCAAATCTTCAAAGTGTCACCCTTGTATACATAACTTGCGGGGAAGAAACAGCACGCTTGCGGTGCTATACATCGGTGGAAACCTAACGGAGAGAAAAACAGTGAGAGGTGATCCAGACAACAAACTTAATCATAGGTGAAACAATAGCCTTCCTCCCTGAGTAAAGTATTTTTCATTTCATTGTACTTACTATACATAACTTGTGGGAGACAGAGAACTTGTGTTGATAGAGATGTCCTGTGTTTGAAATATTGATTGCCAGTCACAGTGAATGTGTTGATAGAGGTGTCCTGTGTTTGAAATATTGATTGCCAGTCACAGTGAATGTGTTGATAGAGGTGTCCTGTGTTTGAAATATTGATTGCCAGTCACAGTGAATGTGTTGATAGAGGTGTCCTGTGTTTGAAATATTGATTGCCAGTCACAGTGAATGTGTTGATAGAGGTGTCCTGTGTTTGAAATATTGATTGCCAGTCACAGAGAATGTGTTGATAGAGGTATCCTGTGTTTGAAATATTGATTGCCAGTCACAGTGAATGTGTTGATAGAGGTGTCCTGTGTTTGAAATATTGATTGCCAGTCACAGTGAATGTGTTGATAGAGGTGTCCTGTGTTTGAAATATTGATTGCCAGTCACAGTGAATGTGTTGATAGAGGTGTCCTGTGTTTGAAATATTGATTGCCAGTCACAGTGAATGTGTTGATAGAGATGTCCTGTGTTTGAAATATTGATTGCCAGTCACAGTGAATGTGTTGATAGAGGTGTCCTGTGTTTGAAATATTGATTGCCGGTCACAGTGAATGTGTTGATAGAGGTGTCCTGTGTTTGAAATATTGATTGCCAGTCACAGTGAATGTGTTGATAGAGGTGTCCTGTGTTTGAAATATTGATTGCCAGTCACAGAGAATGTGTTGATAGAGGTGTCCTGTGTTTGAAATATTGATTGCCAGTCACAGTGAATGTGTTGATAGAGGTGTCCTGTGTTTGAAATATTGATTGCCAGTCACAGTGAATGTGTTGATAGAGGTGTCCTGTGTTTGAAATATTGATTGCCAGTCACAGTGAATGTGTTGATAGAGGTGTCCTGTGTTTGAAATATTGATTGCCAGTCACAGTGAATGTGTTGATAGAGGTGTCCTGTGTTTGAAATATTGATTGCCAGTCACAGTGAATGTGTTGATAGAGGTGTCCTGTGTTTGAAATATTGATTGCCAGTCACAGTGAATGTGTTGATAGAAGTGTCCTGTGTTTGAAATATTGATTGCCAGTCACAGTGAATGTGTTGATAGAGGTGTCCTGTGTTTGAAATATTGATTGCCAGTCACAGTGAATGTGTTGATAGAGGTGTCCTGTGTTTGAAATATTGATTGCCAGTCACAGTGAATGTGTTGATAGAGGTGTCCTGTGTTTGAAATATTGATTGCCAGTCACAGTGAATGTGTCTTGATGTTATGTGTCTGCTGATGTGAGCCTGCTGTGGTCTGTGATGTTCAGAATACTTCAGAATGGGTATGTATGAATGTAGTTGGGTGATATAAAATGAGTGTGTGTCTCTGCATGAGCGTAGTTACATGATACGGAATGAGTGTGTGTGTGTGCGCGCGTGTGCATGCGCGCTCAAATGTAGTTAGAAGATACAGTACGAGTTAATGCATGTGTGCACAAACGTTGCCATCATATACAGAATGAGTGTGTGTGTGAGTGCACGAGCGTAGTTTTATGATGAGCGTGTGTCAGTGCATGAGTGAAGTTGTAGTATACAGAACGAGTGTCTGTGAGTGCACAAGCGTAGTTTCAGGATGAGTGTGTAAACGCATGAGTGTGGTTGTAGTATACAGAATGAGTGTCTGTCAGTGTATAAGCATGGTTTCGAAATGAGTGTGTCAATGCTTGAGTGTAGTCGGAGGATAAGGAACGAGTGTTTGTGAGTGCACAAGCGTAGTTTCAGGATGAGTGTGTCTCAGTGCATGAGTGTAGTCGGAGGGTGCGGAATGAGTGTTGTGTGCATGTTGCTCAGGCAAAGGCAGCAGCTTACCTCTTGGGTTTTATTGAACGTTCTCCACTTGTTTTGGGGGTATAATATGTAACGTATGTGTTGGCACAAAGTTGTGTGTGTGTGTGTGTGGTTTAGTCAAACTCGGTAACAATTACTTCTGTTCAGGTTGATTTATATTGGAGGGGTGGGCTGGAGGGAGAAGCTTCCATCCAGCCCCCCCCCGGGGGGGGTTGCAGAATGCTTGTTGTGCATGTGTGTTCTAAATATAGGCGTGATGAGATTCTTTGGTTATTCACTATGAAAAGGAGACACCCCCTCCCCCCCTTTTCTCTCCTCTCTCCTTTTTGATTAAAAAATTTTTTTTTTTATATGGGTCATTCTTGCCAAGATCAGGTCTGAATTCTGTATACTTTCCCCAGTTGTTAGTCTGTTCAGAAATACTATTTCAAGGTTCACTCCCTCAAGTTGTCCATAAGCTGCACTAAAATAACCATTTCACTTCCTCACCCTATCCTCCAGCATCCTGCAGGAAACTTGATGAATAGGGTGATGGAATGAAGGAGTTTTCGCTTTGCTATCATGGCTGACACTACATGATGCTGGTGGATAGGGTGAGGGAGTCGAAGGCTTAATATACCTTACTGGGTTGTTGGTCTGTTTGAAAATACTTCTATTCAGGGTTAGGTGATGGGGTGTTGGTTAAGTGACTAGGATGACAGTCTAAAGGTGTGGGATTTTGTCCTGCGTGGGTACCTTGTGTCTAGTAGGTAAAGGGTGGAGATAGTTCACATTTCCTGGGTCAGTATGTGTGCACACCTGCCAGTGCCCTTGGTATGGGAATGCACATACAGAATATCAAATATTCGTGTTAAAGATCCTGTAAGTTGTGTCGTAGTCTGCTGGCTTGTGGAAACGGTAAAACACCCGGCATGCACGCCCACCAAAGATACAGACTGCACAACAACATAGTGCAGTGTGGTCAGCTCACCTAACAGATACAGACTGTACAACAACACATTGCAGTGTGGTCAGCTCACCTAACAGATACAGACTGTACAACAACATAGTGCAGTGTGGTCAGCTGACCTAACAGATGACAGACTGTACAACAACACGGTGCAGTGTGGTCAGCTGACCTAACAGATACAGACTGTACAACAACATAGTGCAGTGTGGTCAGCTGACCTAACAGATACAGACTGTACAACAACATAATGCAGTGTGGTCAGCTCACCTAACAGATACAGACTGTACAACAACATAGTGCAGTGTGGTCAGCTGACCTAACAGATACAGACTGTACAACAACATAATGCAGTGTGGTCAGCTGACCTAACAGATACAGACTGTACAACAACATAGTGCAGTGTGGTCAGCTGACCCAACAGATACAGACTGTACAACAACATATGCAGTGTGGTCAGCTGACCTAACAGATACAGACTGTACAACAACATAGTGCAGTGTGGTCAGCTGACCTAACAGATACAGACTGTACAACAACATAATGCAGTGTGGTCAGCTGACCTAACAGATACAGACTGTACAACAACATAGTGCAGTGTGGTCAGCTGACCTAACAGATACAGACTGTACAACAACATAATGCAGTGTGGTCAGCTGACCTAACAGATACAGACTGTACAACAACATAGTGCAGTGTGGTCAGCTGACCTAACAGATACAGACTGTACAACAACATAATGCAGTGTGGTCAGCTCACCTAACAGCTTAAGTTCTCTTGTGCTCCACTAAAATGTCTGATTATGTGTAATGTGCAGTGTGGCTAAAATTTCTTCCACTATAAGCTTGCATTAGTGCCATTATAAGCCACTTGAATTTATGCGTCTTAGGACTTAAAAATATTGGAAATTCATCATGATTGTAGAATATATGTATATTATTTTAATGAGTAAGCATATTTCTGATACTGGTGTATTAACAATACTGTTTGGGATTGTGTACATTGTGAAATCAGTATGTCATTTAACGTAGATCTGTATCTGTGACAAACACTATGGTAAGCAGCACAGTTAAATACTTCATCACCCGGATGCATACATGTAGGCTACACGTGACATCAAAATCTTCTTTACACCATCAATCTTGGTCTGCCTCCCTCTATAATTCTGTAAGTTTTGTTGTTGTACGCTTGTTGAGCCTGCTGGTGGTGAGGTTGCACTCTGCTCAGATGATCAGACGGTTATATTCTCTGCTGGTGGTATTCCCCACTATTTCTCTGATCTTGGTGTCTCCGGTCACCCATCTTAACAGCTCTTTTCAAAACAGTTCTTTGTAACCCTTTGAACCTGGCTGGCCGATGCAGCGGCCGGTGCGATTAATACCTCTGGACCCGGCAGGCCGCTGGAGTGGCCTGACATATCCGGTTGACCTGGCCTGGTATGGTGCTGGCGCGCAGTATGCAACCTACCGGCACCTACTCTCCTCTGCCACATCCTGTTTATATTACCGAATTCCAGACACCCTATACTTTCTTCCTGGCAAATTTTTAAGCATTACAAGGATTTATTCTGAAACACCGGTTTTCGCTAGAATTTCTCTAAAAATACTCAGGGTTGAGGGTGTCAGAGGTCTAGAAGAACTTAGGGTTGAAAGGGTTAAGTCAGAATCTTGTTTCCATTATGTTCTTTGTCATGCCAGGTTGCAGCACTAATCCAACTCTGTGTGCAGCTCTTTAGCTTATACCTACACCACATCAAGTTGGGATGTAGTGTGTGCCTGTGTGTAGCTCTTTAGCTTATACCTACACCACATCAAGTTGGGATGTAGTGTGTGCCTGTGTGCAGCTCTTTAGCTTATACCTACACCACATCATGTTGGGATGTAGTGTGTGCCTGTGTGCAGCTCTTTAGCTTATACCTACACCACATCATGTTGGGATGTAGTGTGTGCCTGTGTGCAGCTCTTTAGCTTATACCTACACCACATCAAGTTGGGATGTAGTGTGTGCCTGTGTGCAGCTCTTTAGCTTATACCTACACCACATCAAGTTGGGATGTAGTGTGTGCCTGTGTGCAGCTCTTTAGCTTATACCTACACCACATCATCTTGGGATGTAGTGTGTGCATGGATTCATTTTGTTTCTCTGCATCTCTTTTTGCAATCCGAAATGCCCATCACAGTTATTCCCCACCTTTTCATGGACTGAGTTAATTCAGGTTCTGGGTCTTTAATTTCTCATACATTCCAAGTGTTTGATCTTTCTGATTGTCTTTTTCTGTTTCCAGTCTGTTCTTTCTCGTTTTGATACCTGACATCTTGGCTGGAGACACATCAGTCAAAAAAAAAAAAAAAAAAACTTGACAGAGAAACATGCACATTTGTGTGAGACGCATTAGTCTTAACAAACATGCACATTTATGTAAGACACATTAGTCCAAAGAAACTTGACAGAGAAACGTAGACATTTATGTGAAACACATTTGTCCAAAGAAACGTGTACAAGTTTGAGACAAATTTTCTAAAGAAACAGGGACATTTATGTGAGACACATTAGTCCAAAGAAACGTGGACATTTATGTGACACATTAGTCCAAAGAAACGTGGACATTTATGTGAGACACATTAGTCCAAAGAAACATGGACATTTATGTGAAACACATTAGTCCAAAGAAACAGGGACATTTATGTGAAACACATTAGTCCAAAGAAACGTGGACATTTATGTGAGACACATTAGTCCAAGAAACAGGACATTAGGACACATGTCAAAGAAACAGGGACATTTATGTGAGACACATTAGTCCAAAGAAACAGGGACATTTATGTGAGACACATTAGTCCAAAGAAACAGGGACATTTATGTGAGACACATTAGTCCAAAGAAACAGGGACATTTATGTGAAACACATTAGTCCAAAGAAACGTGGACATTTATGTGAGACAGTCCAAAGAAACGTGGACATTTATGTGAGACACATTAGTCCAAAGAAACGTGGACATTTATGTGAGACACATTAGTCCAAAGAAACAAGGACATTTATGTGAGACACAGTCCAAAGAAACAAGGACATTTATGTGAGAAAATTAGTCCAAAGAAACAAGGACATTTATGTGAGACACAGTCCAAAGAAACAAGGACATTTATGTGAGACAGTCCAAAGA
>JAPXFY010000032.1:4303477-4308477 GCA_030674185.1 Monoplex corrugatus | reverse complement strand
AAAGCGTAGTAGGCACACAAACAGTTGATTTTGAACTAACTTCTGGTGCCTCTTGCGGAGTCTTTGTTGCTGGCCTGTGGAAGACAAAGACCCCTCTTCTGTGATAACTGTACATAGAGATTCATGGAGGGTCCCCCCACTCACACCTGAATTGGAATCATGTCTCACCTCACCTGTGTCGGCTCATATGCTTCTTCATCCGTCTTTGAAACAAGATTTTATTTTTGACATGGTTCTGGCAAATCTTTTTTTTTTTTTTTTTTGTATGTGTGTGTGTGTGTGTGTGTGTGTGTGTGTGTGTGTGTGTGTGTGTGTGTTGTGTGTGTGTGTGTGTGTTCAGCGGAGTAGGGGATAGGGTGATGGTGGGTGTAATTATTGTTTTCTTGGTTTTAGTTGTGTGTTGTGTGTTCGTTCGTTTGTTCTTTGATTTAACGTCTTTTCACTATAACTGATATTAGACGGTGTGATGTGTGTGGTGTGGTGTGGTGTGTGTGTGTGTGTGTGTGTGTGTGTGTGTGTGTGTGTGTGTGTGTGTGTGTGTGTGTGTGTGTGTGTGTGTGTGTTCAGTTGGGGATAGGCGGTGATGGGGGTGATTATCTTGTTTTCTTGGTTTTAGTTTGCTTTGTGTGTGTGTGTTTGTTATTGTTGTCGGGTGAGAAAGTGTACATCAGAGCTAACTGCTTGAAGTAACTTGTCTATCAGTTTGTTCACTCGTTATATTAACGATTCGTTGGTGGGTGTCCAGTTGTGTGTGTGTGTGTGTGTTTTATGATTGTGTGTGTGTGTTTGTGTGTGTGCGCATATAGCATACCAGATTTTAGTTTTAAGGAGTGTGTGTGTGTGTGTGTGTGTGTGTGTGTGTGTTGTGTGTGTGTGTGTGTGTGTGTGTGTGTGTGTGTGTGAGTGAGTGAGTGAGAGAGAGAGAGAGAGAGAGAGAAGCTGCTGCCCTTTTGTGAGCGTGTGTTCATTCTGTTCTCAAGACTTAGAGTATGCTGAATTTTCCTTATGTTTTTGTTGTTGGTTTTGCATTTTCAGAGTGGAAGCTTATATGAACAGTATATGATAATATCATAAAAGTATATGTATCATAATATCAGAAATAGCTAAATCTGTGTGTGGATTGTGTTTTTGGTCTTCATTGCCTGTTTATCATGAATTAACATGATTTGGTTATCTGTTGTTGTTTTTGTTTTGTTTTGTTTTTTTTGTGACAGAAGTTTGATCACCCCACCCCACCCCTCCAATACATTGTGTTTTGTTTTCTGTTGGTCTGGGGAATGGAGGTGTCCATAACTGATTGGATGGGCAGTTTGTGTATGCTGAGTGCTTCCAGTTTTATTGTTTGGTTTTGAGTGGCATGTCCATTACACTGAAATAGTTTTGGTTATAAAAATGGCTGATCTTTATTTGCATGATGTACATATTTCTCATTTCTCTCTACCTGTTCAGCAAGGCTGTATTCAGACTACAGGGCTGCTCACCTGTATGTAGGTGAGAAAGATTCCACACGATTTTTCAGCAGTTCATGAATGGATCTTTGCCAGATTTTAATAGAAGATTTTGAGTTTGTTATTTAGTTCGAGTAAATTTTTTTAAAATTTTAATTTCGACATTCATTTTGTAATTGTACTTTAACAGCCTTTCAGTTCAGGTGAACATTTTTTTTTTATAATTTCGACATTCGTTTTGCAGTTGTACTTTCTTCCAGCCCTGTGGTAATCCTTGTGGTTAATCAGCGTAAACAACATTGACATAATTGCTAGGGCTGTGTGTTTATCCATGGTGAAAAAGGTCAACTCCATGGGTCTAGCTGGGTCGTCAAGGGGTGAGGTGGTAGAGATCTCACTTCTCTCGGGTCAGCTGTTTTGAGGGCGGGTCCCACCTCCTCTCTCTTGCTGGTTTACCTTCCCCAACCCTGAGCAAGGTTAGGATGGCTTGCCCACTGACAGCCGGGCAGACTGTAGGCTAGCTGTAGATTGCTCTTTGCTAGATTTGGGCCGCTGGTTTATCTCAGAGGAAAGTGATTAAAAGCATAAAAAAAAACAACAACCCACAAATGAATTAAAATCATGTTAGGGCATCGGTTTCTGTTCGATGTTGGACAAGATGAGAAATTTTGAAATACTTCAGGATGGATTGTTTATCATGCTAACATGAATGGAATATAACAATATTTTGTTGATCCGTTTTTCATGTGTGTGTGTGTGTGTTACAGCCTAGTATTGGTTATTGTTTGCTTTTTAATTTCCAAGGTCACAAGTTTATACAGAGTGTTGAGGAATGCTAAAAGTGGTGGTGTAAACGTGGCCTGACAGTTCAGTTTCCTTTTGAGTTGTAATTGATGTCATAAATTTGTTTTACCAGTTTTGTTAAATTGTTTTGTTACATGCCACTTTCAGTGGGAAATGTTCCATACAGCTTCTCTCTAAGGGATGATAGACATTATGATTCATTAAGATGATAGTGTTAAGTGTTCATTTGTTCATGTTGTTCATTTTGATTGGGACTTGATTCATTGTTCATTGCTTCCGTTATCATGACTGGTATTACACTGTACGACGTGTGACGTCCATGAAAAATAACTTCAGGTTTTTAATGCTGAAAATGGACATGCTGTTGAGTAAAGAAATTTCTCCCGGCTGCAAACAGAAATGATGATATGAATGTAAATACAGATATATATTAATTGACCGTCAACCGTTTTGAAAAAAAATGACTGTGCAAATCGAAAGATTAACCCTTATTATTCTCTCACCCCGTTCACCAGTCGATAAGAGTGAGAGAGTGAAAAGGGTTAGTCAGTTGGGGGTCAACTGCTTTAAAAAAAAAGTTTGATCTTGACAGATTAACCCTGTGACTATGATTTTTTTTTTCTTTTGAGAAAAATGTTGTGTGTGTGTGTTTCGGTTTGGCGTTAGCTGTAACTTTTATATTGGTTTGTGTTCTGCTGAAAACAATGATCTCTGAAAGCAGCAGCTTAGGTAGACTTTAGTGGGTTTCTCAACGATCGGGGTTCCTTAACCCTTTGAATCCCACACCCTCTCCAGTAGCACCATGCATCGTCAACCATGTTAGCAAAGCATAAACTTAATCCATTGTTTCCCCTCACCCTATCCACCAGCTTCCTACAGGTAGCTGGTGGATAGGGTGAGGGAATCGAAGGGTTAAGTTTTTGCAGTTGGTGGATAGGGTGCGGGAGTCAAAGGGTTAACGATATGGGTTAGGGTCTCAACGACCACATAACACCCCCTCCCCCTCTTTTTTTTCTTCACGGAAACTGGTCACGATACCTGCCATTTAAGTACCCATGGAAGAAAAGTTGGTTTGCCAATGATCTGTTTGTCCATATCAGAAACACTTGAAATAAAATGTGAATTGAATCCCTGTGTAGTGAAAGACTGAATGCGTAATCAGAGAGTGATGCCCCTCTGCCTTGTTGGGTCATAATATTGTAGGAATTGTGGAGGGTGTGTTGGTAGGGACCACACCATGTCTGGGTCAGCTTTTTGACACCACCTTGTTGGGTCATAGGGGTGTGTCTTTTGAGGGCGGGTCCCACTCCTTTCCCTCGCCATCTTTTTACCTTCTCCACCGTAAACAGGGTTAGGTACCCATTCCCGGCTGGTTGCACTGGAGGTCGCACACACAAAGATCTCCAAGTCAGGCTTGAACGTGTGCAGTCCCATTGGAAGTTGGGAACTTTACTTGTACGCCAACTGGGCCTCCAGGATGTCGGTGTCGGTGTCATCTTCCATAGTGTCAACTTTCAAAAAGTAGCGTTTTTCCATCAGTTGTGTCATCTGAGCTGGCAGTCGCAATATTAGATTAGGCATGACATGTTAAAGTGTTGTTAAAAACTGGCATGTTTTCTTTCGATTAATTATCTTGAAATATAGTTTAACACTGTCATGTCGTCTTTTGATAAATTAAGCCGGAAAAATATGCTAAGAGTACACACTGTTGAGGCCTGGACCGACAGTTTGTTCATTGCTGGTTTTTGTCTTGATTTTTGTTTTTTACTTTGAGAGAGAAATTTCACACTTACGCTTGTAGAACATATATTGAAAGTCTTCTGGCTATCAGAAGATTATCCACTGAACCAAATGAGAAAAGCTGGATTCTTAAATTCACAGTCCCCCGTCCTTTTTGTGTAATTGGCAGAAGTAAACATTTACAAAATGGATAAATAAACACACGGTTGCCATAGACTAGTTTTTGAACTTTTGTCTGCATGCATCCAAAAATAAGTCGTATTGTACTTAAAAGATTTCCGTAAGGGTACGTTCATACTGGCCTTCACGACTATCGTGCGGACGGACAAAAATCATGCGGGTGGGAAAAACAACTCTTTATTTTTACTCGCTGAGTGAAGATGTTCATACTGCCACAGACACGCACGCACGCAAAAAAAGTCGTGCGTGCTTGCTACACTTCAGTCGTGCGTGCGGACGGACAGAAGTCGTGAGTTCGAGGCCAACCCTTCTTTTTTTTATCACTGGCCATCCTCTGCGCGTTCATACTGAAATGCTTCTGTACGTGTGTGCAGATCAAGAGACTGTACTGTACTGAAATTTTCAGTCATCAAGAGACTGTACTGTACTGAAATTTTCAGTCATCAAGAGACTGTACTGTACTGAAATTTTCAGTCATCAAGAGACTGTACTGTACTGACATTTTCAGTCATCAAGAGACTGTACTGTACTGACATTTTCAGTCATCAAGAGACTGTACTGTACTGAAATGTTCAGTCATTTTTAACGCAAGATGGAAGACGAGAAACTGATTTCCGAAGTCAGGAATCGACCTTTCCTTTAGAACATTCTGGATATTTTGCAAATTTCTGTTTATCTGACAGTAGTTCAGGCATTAAATGATAATACTCTCCATGCATCTTTCATGGTCTGTTAATTGGGTGCACAGAAAAACGGCAAATTGTTCGATGCTTCGTGTTTCTTCTCTTCCACCACCACCACAAAATCAGTTTCTGTCGCCACGTCAAT
>JAPXFY010000032.1:4293477-4300977 GCA_030674185.1 Monoplex corrugatus | reverse complement strand
TTCTGTCTGTCTCTACTAGCCCCAAGCTGTCTTTTTCCATCACTGTCTGTCTCTACTAGCCCCAAGCTGTGTTTTTCCATCACTGTCTGTCTCTACTAGCCCCAAGCTGTGTTTTTCGTTCACTGTCTGTCTCTACTAGCCCCAAGCTGTCTTTTTCCATCACTGTCTGTCTCTGTCTGTCTCTACTAGCCCCAAGCTGTCTTTTTCCATCTCTGTCTGTCTCTACTACCCCAAGCTATCTTTTTACATCAGTTTCTGTCTGTCTAATAATAATAATAATTACAATATTTATATAGCGCAAAATCTTGATAAAATCAAATCTAAGCGCTGAAACAGACACACACACACGCACGCACGCACACACACGCACTCACGCATACACACACGCGCGCGCGCACACACACACACACACGCACACGGCTATAAATGGGGAGAAAGAATAAAAGCAATGGAAAATTATAGAGAGCATGTTATATACAATCATATATTGCAATGTGATTCCCCTCCGAGTGGAGACAGGCTGCAGAGGGGATTGAGTGAAGTCAGGATTTTATGCAGAGGAGAAAAGGTGAGTTTTGAGAGCGGACTTGAAGGAGACAAAAGTAGGTTGCTGACGGACTGAGAGAGGAAGTTTGTTCCAGGAGAGCGGACCAGAAACAGAGAAGGCTCGTGGACCATAGGTATTGAGCTTAGTGCTTGGAAAGCGAAAAGTCAGGATCGGAGGCGGAGCGGAGGGTACGTGAGGGAACATAGATCTCAAGTAGGCTTGACAGGTAATCGGGGGCTGCGTTATTGAGGCTTTTGTAGCACATGGTGTCTAATTTGTACTGTATGCGCTTTGATACAGGAAGCCAGTGAAGTTGTGCCAGGAGAGGAGATATGTGGTCAGCTTTTTTCTTTTTGAGTACAAGGCGTGCAACATTGTTTTGAATGCGCTGTAGGATGTGAGTGGTGGAGGCAGGAAGACCGGACAGGAGTGAATTGCAATAGTCAATGCGAGACATTATGAAGGAGAGAACGAGTTTTGCAGTTATTTCCACAGAGAGATACTTCCTGATCAGGCTTATACGATGGAGGTGATAGTAGCAAGATCTGGCAGTTTGAGAAACAAAGTTGTTCATGGAGAGGGTAGAGTCTGTATCTGTCTGTCTCTACTATCCCCAAGCTGTCTTTTTACATCAGTTTCTGTCTGTCTCTACTATCCCCAAGCTGTCTTTTTCCATCACTGTCTGTCTCTACTACCCCAAGCTGTCTTTTTACATCAGTTTCTGTCTGTCTCTTGTCTGTCTCTACTAGCCCCAAGCTGTCTTTTTCCATCACTGTCTGTCTCTACTAGCCCCAAGCTGTCTTTTTCCATCACTGTCTGTCTCTACTAGCCCCAAGCTGTCTTTTTCCATCACTGTCTGTCTCTTGTCTGTCTCTACTAGCCCCAAGCTGTCTTTTTCCATCACTGTCTGTCTCTACTAGCCCCAAGCTGTCTTTTTCCATCACTGTCTGTCTCTACTAGCCCCAAGCTGTCTTTTTCCATCACTGTCTGTCTGTCTCTACTAGGCCCAAGCTGTCTTTTTCCATCACTGTCTGTCTGTCTCTACTAGCCCCAAGCTGTCTTTTTCCATCACTGTCTGTCTGTCTCTACTAGGCCCAAGCTGTCTTTTTCCATCGGTTTCTGTCTGTTTCTGTCTCTCTCTACTAGCCCCAAGCTGTCTTTTTCCATCACTGTCTGTCTTATCTCTATCGTTGTCTGTGTAGGAGTCCCTCGCTGTATCTGTCTCTATCTCGTGTATCTGTCAGTTTCTGTATGTCCCTCGGTCAGTTTATTTCTTGTATCTGTCTCTCTGCTCCCATTTGTCTCTGTCAGTTTCTGCCTGTATCTATCTGTCTGTCTCTGTGTCTCTGTTGCTATCAGTTTCTGCCTCTCTGTCTCTGTCAGTTTCTGTCTGTCCATCCGTCTGTTTCTCTGTGTCCATCGGTTTGTCAGTTTCTGTTTTTCTGGCTCTGTCTGTCTGTCTGTCTAACACTTTCTGTCTGTATCTATCTTCATCAGTCAGCCTGCCTGTGTCTTGACTCATTCTCTCTGTGCATCTGTATGCCCGCACATCTTGTGTCACACCAAGAGATATACGATGTATTTGAAGAAGAACAGGCAAGATGAGAAGGGGATCGATAAGATGTGTACTCGTAATGAAGGTAGGCCCTATCAGCATATGCTCAAGACAACACCTGTCTAATATAGCTAATGTGACGTTGTAGGCCTTCGGCAACTGACCAAGCGGTTTGGGCCGCCTGACCAGGACACCCGTCAACCAGCCAACACTACAACACCAAATGTTAGGACTTAACAGTCAGTGGAAGACAATGGCAGAGCTGGATAGATGGAGGACTTAACAGTCAGTGGAAGACAATGGCAGAGCTGGATAGATGGAGGACTTAACAGTCAGTGGAAGACAATGGCAGAGCTGGATAGATGGAGGACTTTGGCAGGGCTGGATAGATGGAGGACTTAATCAGTGGAAGACAATGGCAGAGCTGGATAGATGGAGGACTTAACAGTCAATGGAAGACAATGACAGAGCTGGATAGATGGAGGACTTTGGCAGTGCTGGATAGATGGAGGACTTTAACAGTCAGTGGAAGACAATGGCAGAGCTGGATAGATGGAGGACTTAACAGTCAGTGGAAGACAATGGCAGAGCTGGATAGATGGAGGACTTTGGCAGGGCTGGATAGATGGAGGACTTAATCAGTGGAAGACAATGGCAGAGCTGGATAGATGGAGGACTTAACAGTCATGGAAGACAATGGCAGAGCTGGATAGATGGAGGACTTTGGCAGTGCTGGATAGATGGAGGACTTAACAATCAGTGGAAGACAATGGCAGTGCTGGATAGATGGAGGACTTAACAGTCAGTGGAAGACAATGGCAGTGCTGGATAGACGGAGGACTTTGGCAGTGCTGGATAGATGGAGGACTTAACAATCAGTGGAAGATGATGGCAGTGCTGGATAGATGGAGGACTTAACAGTCAGTGGAAAACAACGGCAGAGCTGGATAGATGGAGGATTTAACAGTCAGTGGAAGACAATGGCAGAGCTGGATAAATGGAGGACTTTGGCAGTGCTGGATAGATGGAGGACTTAACAATCAGTGGAAGATGATGGCAAAGCTGGATAGATGGAGGACTTAACAGTCAGTGGAAGATGATGGCAAAGCTGGATAGATGGAGGACTTAACAGTCAGTGGAAGACAATGGCAGAGCTGGATAAATGGAGGACTTAACAGTCAGTGGAAGACAATGGCAGTGCTGGATAGACGGAGGACTTTGGCAGTGCTGGATAGATGGAGGACTTAACAGTCAGTGGAAGACAATGGCAGAGCTGGATAGATGGAGGACTTAACAGTCAGTGGAAGACAATGGCAGAGCTGGATAGATGGAGGATTTAACAGTCAGTGGAAGACAATGGCAGAGCTGGATAGATGGAGGACTTAACAGTCAGTGGAAGACAATGGCAGAGCTGGATCGATGGAGGACTTAACAGTCAGTGGAAGACAATGGCAGAGCTGGATAGATGGAGGACTTAACAGTCAGTGGAAGACAATGGCAGAGCTGGATAGATGGAGGACTTAACAGTCAGTGGAAGACAATGGCAGAGCTGGATAGATGGAGGACTTAACAGTCAGTGGAAGACAATGGCAAAGCTGGACAGATGGAGCGGCAGACACTCCACAATGTCACGCTATCCCAGGACTCCTACTGTTTTTATCACCATGCAACACATTACGGTGCAGTGGAATTAATAGACCTGTTTGTTTAAGAGAGGTTCATCGCATTCGGACATATCCATATGCGCTCCACCCAAATTTGCCCAGCAAGCGTGGCAGATACCATTAGCCTGCACAATGTGTGCTGGCAAGATCTTGAAATGGGAAAAGAGAGAGACCTATGGAACAGTAAGCTGACACCACCAGAATGATGGAAACATTGAGATGGGCAGCCGTCAAGCCAGTGGACCTATGAAACGTATAGCTGACATCACCAGAATGATGGAAATATTAAGACGGGCAGCCAATAGGCTGGTGGACCTATGAAACACTAAGCTGACACCACCAGAATGATGGAAACATTAAGATGGGCAGCCAACAGTCCAGTGGACCTATGAAACGGTAAGCTGCCACCACCAGAATGATGGAAACATTAAGATGGGCAGCCAACAGGCCAGTGGATCTATGAAAAACTAAGCTGACACTACCAGAATGATGGAAACATTAAGATGGGCAGCCAACAGGCCAGTGGACCTATGAAACGGTAAGCTGACACTGCTAGAATGATGGAAACATTAAGACAGGCAGCCAACAGGCCAGTGGATCTATGGAACACTAAGCTAACACCACCAGAATGATGGAAACATTAAGATGGGCAGCCAAAAGTCCAGTGGACCTATGAAACAGTAAGCTGACACCACCAGGATGATGGAAACATTAAGATGGGCAGCCAACAGGCCAGTGGACTTATGAAACAGTAAGCAGACACCACCAGAATGATGGAAACATTCAGATGGGCAGCCAACAGGCCAGTGGATCTATCAAACACTAAGCTGACAGCACCAGAATGATGGAAATATTTAGATGGGCAGTCAACAGTCCAGTTGACCTATGAAACAGTAAGCTGACACCTTCAGAATGATGGAAACATTAAGATGGGCAGCCAACAGGCCAGTGGATCTATGGAACACTAAGCTGACAGCACCAGAATGATGGAAATATTTAGATGGGCAGCCAACAGTCCAGTTGACCTATGAAACAGTAAGCTGACACCTTCAGAATGATGGAAACATTAAGATGGGCAGCCAACAAGCCAGTGGACCTATGAAACGGAAAGCTGACACCACCAGAATGATGGAAACATTAAGATGGGCAGCCAACAGGCCAGTGGACCTATGAAACGGAAAGCTGACACCACCAGAATGATGGAAATATTTAGATGGGCAGCCAACAGTCCAGTGGACCTATGAAACGGAAAGCTGACACCACCAGAATGATGGAAACATTAAGATGGGCGGCCAACAGGCCAGTGGACCTATGGAACAGTAAGCTGACACCACCAGAATGATGGAAACATTAAAATCGGCAGCCAACAGGCCAGTGGACCTATGGAACAGTAAGCTGACACCACCAGAATGATGGAAACATTAAGATGGGCAGCCAACAGTCCAGGTTTTCGTGGTGTGGGCTGGGATTTGAACTCGATACATCACAGTCCAGGGTTCTAAACAAAACAACCAACCAGCCTGCAAAAAAAGAAAAGGCCTACATGAGGACTGAACACCACAAACCAAGTGTTAACCCTTATGCATCTTGTCCACCAGTTTCATCCTGCATTGTCAACCATGCTAGCAAAGCAAAAACTTAACCCTTTGACTACCCCACCCTATCCACCAGCTTCCTGCTATCCACCAGCTCCGTGCAGGAAATTGGCGGATAGCGTGATGGAGTTTAGGGGTTATGTGAAAGGAAGCTGGTGGATGGGATGAGGGAATCTAAAGGTTACGTTTAACATAACCCTTTTATTCCCTCACCCTGTCCAACATAACCTGCAGGAAGCTGGTGGATAGGGTGCGGGAGTCAAAGAGTTAAACAGCACGAACTAGAATAAACCTGGTAGTTAGGCTACATAACTTGGGTGATCTGTTCATAACATCTCCCATCCACGGGGGATTTCCAAGTATCTGCATACTCTGAACATACTCATCATCATCATCATCAGGTGCCCTGCCGCATGGCGTTGGCGACCATGGACTTCCAACCATCTCTATCTCTCATTGCCCCCAGCATCTCCCCCACCCTCTTCATCCCCATCCATTCTGCAAGTCCGTCCAGCATTCTCTCCCTGGGTCTACCTGGTGCTCTCTTTCCCTCCAGCTTTCCCATTGTGACCAGGTGCTCCAAATCCCCGTTCCTCATAAAATGGCCTATAAATGTTGCTTGTCTTTTCCTAATCTTCCTTATGAGTGATCTACTGGTGTCTGCCTCCATCAAGACTGAACACACTGTGCTGATGAATTAAGCCCTTAGTAGGTCTACCATACATAAGGTCAACTGACAGAAGTAACCTACATGATCTTGGAGACGTTTTATCTAGCAAGATGGCCCACCAATCGATTCGCTCCTAGCATAAGCTTTGGGAGTAAGGAAGCCCAGTCCGACTGATTGCATGACACGTACGGTGCAATGCATGCATCCAAAAATACTTGCTGCACGTCAAATCAAAAGCCTAAACTTCACCTTTTGACTCTCGCACCCTGTCCACCAACTGCATAAACTTGAACCTTTTCACTCGTTCCTGCAGGAAGCTGGTGGACAGGGTGAGGGAGTCACAGGGTGTAGACAGCTGATGGATAGAGTGAGGGAGTCACAGGGTACAGACAGCTGATGGATAGGGTGAGGGAGTCACAGGGTGCAGACAGCTGGTGAACAGGGTGGGGGAGTCACAGGGTGCAGACAGCTGGTGGACAGGGTGAGGGAGTCACAGGGTGCAGACAGCTGGTGGACAGGGTGAGGGAGTCACAGGGTGCAGACAGCTGGTGGACAGGGTGAAGGAGTCACAGGGTGCAGACAGCTGGTGGACAGGGTGAAGGAGTCACAGGGTGCAGACAGCTGGTGGACAGGGTGGGGAGTCACAGGGTGCAGAAAGCTGGTGGACAGGGTGAGGGAGTCACAGTGTGCAGAAGCTGGTGGACAGGGTGAGGGAGTCACAGGGTGCAGACAGCTGTGGACAGGGTGAGGGAGTCACAGGGTGCAGACAGTGGTGGACAGGGGAGGGAGTCACAGTGTGCAGAAGCTGGTGGACAGGGTGAGGGAGTCACAGGGTGTAGACAGCTGGTGGACAGGGTGAGGGAGTCACAGGGTGCAGACAGTTGGTGGACAGGGTGAGGGAGTCACAGGGTGCAGACAGCTGGTGGACAGGGTGAGGGAGTCACAGGGTGCAGACAGTTGGTGGACATGGTGAGGGAGTCACAGGGTGCAGACAGCTGGTGGACATGGTGAGGGAGTCACAGGGTGCAGACAGCTGGTGGACAGGGTGAGGGAGTCACAGGGTGATGGAGTCACATGGTGTAGACAGCTGGTGGATAGGGTGAGATTAAGAAGAAGGAAATGGACCAAAAGCAACATCAAGCTAAATCTTGGACTCTTAAAGACAGATAAAGTGATACGTAAAAAAATGTAACGTTCATGTTCAAAATAAATTCAGTGCTCTGGAAGACGTTGGTGACAGTGAAGAACAATGGACAAAGCTGAGAAACTCAATAAATGAAGTTTGTGAAGAAATTCCCAGAGTGGACAGAAAAGCAAAAACGAACTGGATGACAAAAGAAATTCTAAGCTTGATGAAAGAACGGAGGAAGACAAAGGGAAAGGAGGAAAGATGCAGGAAGATAAACAAAGAAATCAGGAATAGATGCAATGAAGCTAAGGAAGCTTGGCCTAAAACAAAGTGCAAAGAA
>JAPXFY010000032.1:4285977-4288477 GCA_030674185.1 Monoplex corrugatus | reverse complement strand
TACCTACCCCTACTCCTCCTACTGTACCTACCTCTACTCCTACTACTGTACCTACCCTACTCCTCCTTCTGTACATACCCCTACTCCTCCTACTGTACCTACCCATACTCTCCTACTCTACCTACCCCTACTCCTCCTACTGTACCTACCCCTACTCCTACTGTACCTACCCCTACTCTTCCTACTGTACCTACCCCTACTCCTACTGTACCTACCCACTCCTCCTACTGTACCTACCCCTACTCCTACTACTGTACCTACCCCTACTCCTCCTACTGTACATACCCCTACTCCTCCTACTGTACCTACCCCTGCTCCTCCTACTGTACCTACCCCTACTCCTCCTACTGTACCTACCCCTACTCCTCCTACTGTACCTACCCCTACTCCTCCTACTGTACCTACCCCTACTCTTCTACCTACCCCTACTCCTACTATACCTACCCCTACTCCTCCTACACACTTACCCCTACTCCTCCTACTCTACCTACCCCTACTCTTCCTACTCTACCTACCCTACTCCTCCTACTGTACCTACCCCTACTCCTACAACTGTACCTACCCCTACTCCTCCTACTGTACATACCCCTACTCCTCCTACTGTACCTACCCCTACTACTGCTTCTAATACTGTTGCTACTGCTGCTACTACTGCTACTGTTGCTACTACTACTGTTGCTACTGCTGCTACTACTCTACTGTTGCTACTACTACTGTTGCTACTACTACTACTACTGCTACTACTGTTGCTACTACTACTACTACTACTGCTACTACTACTACTACTGTTGCTACTACTACTACTACTACTACTACGGTTGCTACTACTGCTACTGCTACTATTGCTACTGCTGCTACTACTACTACTGCTGTTGCTACTGCTACTATTACTGCTACTACTTTTGCTACTACTACTACTACTACTACTGTTGCTACTACTACTGCTACTACTGTTGCTACTACTACTGCTACTACTGCTACTACTACTACTGCTACTATTGTTGCTACTACTACTACTACTACTACTACTACTACTACTGCTACTGTTGCTACTACGACTGCTACTACTGTTGCTACTACTACTGCTACTACGGTTGCTACTACTACTACTACTACTACTACTACTACTGCTACTACTACTGTTGCTACTGCGACTACTACTAATGCTGTTGCTACTGCTGCTACTACTGCTACTACTACTGTTGCAATTGCTGCTACTACTACTACTACTGTTGCTACTGCTGCTACTACTGCTACTACTACTGTTGCTATTGCTGCTACTACTACTACTACTACTGTTGCTACTGCTGCTACTACTGCTACTACTACTGTTGCTATTGCTGCTACTAATACTACTGTTGCTACTGTGACTACTACTACTACTACTACTGTTGCTACTGCTGCTACTACTACTACTGCTGCTACTGTTGTTGCTGTTGCTACTATTACTACCGTTGCTACTGCGACTACTACTGCTGTTGCTACTGCTGCTGCTACTACTGTTGCTGCTGCTACTACTGTTGCTGCTTCAACTACTACTTCTACTATTACTGCGACTACTGTTGCCGCTACTACTACTACTACTACTACTACTACTACTACTACTACTACTACTGTTACTGCTGCTACTATTACTACTACTGTTGCTACTACTACTATTACTATTACTACTATTGCTGCTACTACTGTTGCTACTACTACTACTGTTGCTACTACTACTACTGTTGCTACTACTACTACCACTACTGTTGCTACTACTACTACTGTTGCTACTACTACTACTGTTGCTACTACTACTATTGCTACTACTACTACTGTTGCTACTACTACTGTTGCTACTACTACTACTGTTGCTACTAATACTATTACTACTACTACTGTTGCTACTACTACTGTTACTACTACTACTGTTGCTGCTGCTGCTACTACTATTACTACTACTGTTGCTGCTACTACTATTACTACTACTGTTGCTGCTATTACTATTACTACTACTACTGTTGCTGCTACTACTACTACTGTTGCTACTAATACTACTGTTTTGCTACTGCTCTACTACTACTACTACTACTACTACTACTACTACTGTTGCTACGACTATTACTACTGTAGCTACTACTACTATTGCTACTATTACTACTACTACTGTTGCTGCTACTACTATTGTTGCTACTAATACTACTGTTGCTGCTGCTCTACTACTACTACTACTACTACTACTACTGTTGCTACTACTACTACTGTTGCTACTAATACTACTGTTGCTACTACTACTACTACTACTACGGTTGCTACTACTACTACTACTACTACTACTACTACGGTTGCTACTAATACTACTGTTGCTGCTGCTCTACTACTACTACTGCTGCTACTACTACTGTTTCTGCTGCTACTACTACTGTTTCTGCTGCTATTAATACTGCTGTTGCTGCTGCTACTACTACTACTGTTACTGCTACTACCACTACTGCTGCTGCTGCTGCTACTACTACTACTA
>JAPXFY010000032.1:4280977-4283477 GCA_030674185.1 Monoplex corrugatus | reverse complement strand
AGACAAAAAGAAACATGACATGAGCAATAACATACAAAATAGTATTGCATTACAAAATCGACACAAACACTCTAGTCATTAGACAACAGAGGGTAGCAAACCGATACAAAATACCGTGTTTAACATGCGCACATACGTCAGCATCCTATACACACAAGCACATAAAATACATTCCCACTTACTTACACACATTCTAAGTACGGTCACTAACAGACTAAGCAATGTCCAAGTTTTCCACTCACACAATATACACGCACGTGCACACAGCTACATTTATCCCCCCTCCTCCCCCCCACATACACACTGACATGCATGCACACACTCGCTTATGCACATGTGATAGTGACTCACAGACATGTCTTCTGTTAAGTCGTATCCGAGCTCTTCGAGAAGAGATGTGACTTTAGACCAGATTTGAAAGAGACGAGGGAGTCAGAGTGACGAAGGCTGCCAGGGAGTTTGTTCCATATTTTGGGACCTTGGAAAGAGAAGGACCTTTCACCATAAGTCTTAGTTCTTGCAGATGGTATCGTGAGAAGTCGAGTGTCAGAAGAGGAACGCAGTCGGCGGGATGGAGTATACACTGGGAGTAGTTCAGAAAGATATTCTGGGCCAGAACCACAAACAGCAGAAAAGGTCAAAGTAGATACTTTGTACGATATACGATGAGGTACAGGAAGCCAATGGAGAGAGCGAAGAAGAGGAGTGATATGTTCAGATCTAGAAGCTTTACAGACGAGCCTAGCAGCATTGTTTTGGATTCGCTGGAGTCGGTCTAACAAATATTTTGGAATCCCTGCCAGGAGTGAATTACAGTAGTCTATCCTAGACAGAACAAAAGCACATACAAGTGTTTTCGCTGCCTCACTGGAGAGGTACTGACGAATTGAACTAATCCTGCGCAGTTCCAAATAGGCAGCCTTACAGACATTAGAGATATGTTGTTGGAAGCAAAGAGACTGGTCAAGGGTCACACCGAGACTTCGAACTGCTGAAGAGAAAGGAACAGGGATGTCATTGATCAGCATAGAATCAGGGAAGATCAGAGTGTTGAAGCTTTTTCGGATAGACTAACATGAGCTCGGTCTTGTCGTCATTTAGTTGAAGCTTATTAAGAGTCATCCAGGTCTTTAGGTCTGCAATGCACTCCTGCGTCCGTACCATCAACGAGTCAATTTCAGCAATGGAGGCTGACTGATGAAGTTGAGTGTCATCGGCAAAGCTTTCGTGCAACATGGCGTGACCATTGATGACATCGGACACAGGAGAGGCATACAGCACAAAGAGGACTGGGCCTAGCACAGAACCCTGCGGTACACCGTACTTCAGGGGTGACAAGTCAGAATAAACATCATTGACACAAACTCTCAATGTACGGTCAGTCAGATAAGAAGCGATCCATGCAAGTGCAGTGCCACGAATACCAAAAGAAATTTCAAGTCTGCTCAAGAGGATAGAGTGGTCGATAGTATCAAAAGCAGCTGATAAGTCTAAGAGAGCAAGAACAGATATTTTATCATCATCCAGTCCAGAAAGGAGATCATTTACAATCCGGACAAGGGCCGTTTCACAACTATGACTATGCCTCTAAGCTGACTGATGGGCATTAAGTAAACTATTTCTTTCTAGATGGGCCAAGAGTTGCGACAGCACGATCCTTTCAAGCAGTTTTGACAAAAATGACAAATTTGAGACAGGGCGATAATTTTTCAAGCTATTTTGATCTAAGGAAGGCTTTTTGATGAGTGGACGCACAACTGCAGATTTGAAAATTTCAGGGAAAATGCCTGAGGACAAGGATGAGTTCATGACATAAGTAATATGTGGCAGCAGAACATCAAGACATTCAAAAAGCAGAGAGGAAGGAATAGGATCAAAGTTCACATGATTTAGGGCTAGAACTCATGCACACTTTCCTCACAAACTCCTCTGTCACTGGCTGAAAACAATGCAAGTCGGGACCATTGTACACATGTTCCGGAATGGGTGAAGATGGTATGACACATGAGTCTAGGTTTTCGCGGATAAGGGCTATCTTGCCAGTGAAGTAGTCCAAAAATTTTTGAGGCAGTTCTTGCACCGTAAACACTGTGGGAGAGGAGTGCTGTTTGTTTTTCCAAGCAGATTATTACTCAAATTAAATAGCTGTTTGGCTGTGGTGCATGCAAGGAATTTCGCGGAATAAAAGGTGGACTTAGCAGTGTCAACGATGAAAGTGACATGGTTCCTAGCAGATTAAAAAATTTGCTTATCAACAGTTAAGCCTGTAGCATGGCTGCGTCTTTCAGCTCTTCTCCTCTCCCGCTTTGCTACTAAAAGTTCTGGTCCTACATCATTAAACCACGGTGACGGAGGACGACTGGTGACAAGGCGCTGAGTCGATGGGGCATGTACTACTACTACTGTTGCTACTACTGCTACTGTTGCTACTACTGCTACTGTTGCTACTACTGCTACTACTACTACTGTTGCTACTACTACTACTACTACTACAGTTGCT
>JAPXFY010000032.1:4270977-4275977 GCA_030674185.1 Monoplex corrugatus | reverse complement strand
TCTCAACACACACACCACACTCTCTCTCTCACACACACACACTCTCTCTCTCACACTCACACCACACACTCTCTCTCTCCACACACACCCTCTCTCTCACACTCACACTCTCTCTCTCACACACACACACCCCTCTCTCACACTCACAACACACCACCTCTCTCTCTCACACACACACACTCTCTCTCTCACACACACACACTCTCTCCTCTCACACACACACACACTCTCTCTCTCACACACACACACACACACTCTCACACACACACACACTCTCTCTCGTCACCTCTTCTGCGTCTCTCTCTCGTCTCTGTCTGTCTGTCGTCTTTCACACGCACACAAACTTGCCGCTTCTTAACCAAACCCCCACCCCCCAAACGTGAGAGCACAATAAGACAAACAGAGACAGAACCAGTACAGAACAGGACACAACTCAGACACAACAGAGACACAACAGAGACACTACTAGACACAACAGAGCAGATCACTCAAGCCACAACAGAGACAACAGACCAACAGCAGCACAACAACTGACTACACAGCAGACACAACACTACCGACTAAACAGAAACAGAACAGAGTACTGAACAGGAGACAGAACAAACAATCTGAGACTCAACAGAGCACAACAAGACACAACAGCAGACAGATACCAGACACTAACCGTTGAGACAACAAGACGACAGGTACAGACTACAGAGACACAACAGACAACAGCATCAAACAAACCCGCAACAGACACACAAGGACAGAACAGAGACAGAACAGAGACAAACAGAGACAGAACAGAGACAGAACAGAGACACAACAGAGACAAACAGAGACACAACAGAGACAGACAGAGACACAACAGACGAGACAAACAGAGCAAACAGAGACACAACAGAGACAAACAACGAGACACAACAGAGACACAACAGAGACAGAACAAGACACAACAGAGACAGAACAGAGACACAACAGAGACACAACAGAGACACAACAGACACAACAGAGACAGAACAGAGACACAACAGAGACACAACAGAGACACATCAGAGACAGAACAAGACAGAACAGAGACACAACAGAGACAGAACAGAGACCAACAGAGACACAACAGAGACAGAACACAACACAACAGAGACAGAACAAGAGACACAGAACACAACAGAGACAAACAGACGAGACAACAGAGACAAACAGAGACACAACAGAGACAAACAGAGACAGAACAGAGACAACACAGGCACACAGAGACGAACAGGACACAACGAGACAAACAAGACAGAACAGAGACACAACAGAGACACAACAGAGACAGAACAGAGACAGAACAGAGACACAACAGAGACAAACAAGACACAACAGAGACACACACACGAGACAGAACAAGACAGAACAGCAGAACACAACAGAGACAGAACAGAGACAAACAGAACACAACAGAGACAGCAACAGAGACACAACAGAACACAAACAGAGACACAACAGAGACACAACAAGACACAACAGAGACACAACAGAGACAGAACAGAGACACACAAGACGACACGAGACAGAACAAGACAGAACAGAGACACAACAGAGACAGAACGAGACACAACAGAGACAAACAGAGACACAACAGAGACACAACAGAGAGACAACACAACAGAGACAGAACAGAGACACAACAGAGACAGAACAGAGACACAACAGAGACACAACAGAGACAAACAGAGACACACAACAGAACAAACAGGACACACAGACAGACAGACACAACAGGACACAACAGAGACACAACAAGACACAACAGAGACAACACAGAGACACAACAGAGACAGTAACGAGACACAACAGAGACAGAACAGAGACACAAACAGAGACAAACAGAGACACAACAGAGACACAACAGAACACACAACAGAGACACAACAGAGACACAACAGAGACACAACAGAGACACAACAAGGACAACATCAGAACAACAGAACACAGACAAACAGAGACACACAAGACGACAACAACGAGACAACAGAGACAGAACAGAGACAGAACAGAGACACAACAGAGACAAACAGAGACCACAGACAGACACAACAGAGACAACAGACACAGAGACACAACAGAAGACAACAGAGACAGACAGACACAACAGACACAACAGAGACACAAACAGACAGACAAACAGAGACAAGAGAAAACACAACAGAGACACAAACAGAGACAGAACAGGACAGAACGAGACACAACAGAGACAACAGAGACACAAACAAACAGAGAACACAACAGAACAGAGAACAGAGAACAACAGAGACACAACAGAACACAAGACACAACAGAGACACAACAGAGACAGAACAGAGACACAGAACAGAGACACAACAGACAGACACAACAGAGACACAACAGAGACACAACAGAGACAAACAAGACAACAGCACAACAAGACAAACAGAGACAAACAGAGACACAACAGAGACAGAACAGAGACAGAACAGAGACACACAACCAGAGACACAACAGAGACACAACAAGACACAACCAAGACACAACAGAGAACACAAACAAGACACAACAGAAAACAGGACAGAACAGAAGAACAACAAACAACAGAGACACAACAGAGACAGGACAACAAAACAGAACAACAAAACAGAGAACACAACACAGACAGAACAGAGACAAGTGAGAGACACAACAGAGACAAACAAGACAAACAAGACAAACAACAGACAGAACAGAGACACAACAGAGACACAACAGAGACACAGTGACAGACACAACAGAGACACAGTGACAGACACAACAGAGCACAACAAGACACAGTGACAGACACAACAGAGACACAACAGAGACACACAGAGATACAACAGAGACACAGTGACAGACACAACAGAGACACAACACAGACACAACAGAGACACAGTGACAGACACAACACAGACACAAGAGAGACACAGTGACAGACACAACACAGGACACAACAGAGACACAGTGACAGACACAACAGAACACAACAGAGACACAGTGACAGACACAACAGAGACACAATAGAGACACAACACAGACACAACAGAGACAACGAACACAACAGAGACAGTGACAGACACAAGACACATGACGACACAAAACAACCAGAACAAAACACGACAACACACAGAGAAACAAGACACACAGAGACACGTGCAACACAACAGACACAAGACACAGTGACAACACAGAACACAGACAGACAAACAGAACACAGAAAACACAACCAACAAGACCAACCAACAAGAACAACAGAACAACAGACACAACAAACACACAGACAACACGAAAGAACAGACGTACAACAAGACACAACAAGACACACACGACACAAAGACCAGGAAACCAACAGACACACAGACACACAGAGACCACGACACAACAACACAACACAGACAAACAGAAAAAACAACACGCACAACGGAAAGTCAACCAACAAGACAGTGACAGACACAAAGACAACAAACAAGACACGGACAGCACAAGACGACAGACAACAACACACGAGACACAAACCAACAGACACAACACAGAACAAAAGACAAACAGACAAACAACCACAACACAAGACACAACAAGACAGACAGCACAACAGGCACACAGCACAAAGAGACACACAGAACACAGAGAACAACAGACGGACGAACACAACAAAGAACAACAAGACACACACAGACACACAGACCAGGCAGAACAAACAGACAGACACAACAGACCACGAGAAGAAACAACAAGCAACGGACAGACAACAAACGAACAGACGACACACAGCACAAACAACAGACACAACAACACAGGACACAAGGACAGAAAAGACAAACAAGACACACAGAGACAACAGACACACAAGACCACGAACAGACAGAACAAAGAGACAAGGACAGACACAACACAACACAACAAGACACAAGACAGACACAGGACAGAACAACAGAGACACAGTACAGACACAACAGAGACACAACACAGAACAGACAGACACAACAGAGACACAAACAGACACAACAGAGACAAAGGACAGACGCAACAGAGACACATGACAGACACAACAGAGACAGACAGACACAACAAGACACACAAGACACAGACAACACAACAGGACACAACAAGACACAACAGAGACACATGACAGACACAACAGAGACACAGTGACAGACAACAGAGCACAACAGAGACACAACACAGACACACAGAGACAAGGACAGACACAACAGAGACACAACAGAGACACAGTGACAGACACAACAGAGACACAGACACAGACACAGACAGAACAACAGAGACACGTGACAGACACAACAGAGACACAACAGAGACACAGCAACAGACACAGAGAGACACAGTGACAGACACAACAGAGACACAACAGAGACAACAGAGACACAACAGAGACACAGTGACAGAACAACAGAAGACACAAGACAGACACAACAGAGACACCAGAAACAATGACAGACACAACAGAGACACAACAGAGACACAGTGACAGACACAACAGAGAACAGACAGACAACAGGACACAACAGAGACACACAGAGACACATGACAGAACAACAGAACATAACAGAGACACAACAGAGACACAGGACAGACACAACAGAGACACAACAGAGACACAGTGAAGACACAACAAAGACACAGGACAAACAACAGAACACAAGACAACAGACACAACAGAGACACAACAAGACACACAGACACACAGAGACACAACAGACACAAAACCAACAGACACAACAGAGACACAGGACAGACACAACAGAGACCAGGACAGACACAACAGAGACACAACACACAGACACAACACAGACACAAAGAACACAGTGACAGACACAACAAGAACAACAGAGACACAACAGAGACACAGGACAGACACAACAAGACACAACAGACACAAGAACAAGACAAACAACAGAGACACAAACAGACACAAACAGAACACAGACAGAACACAGAGACAAGAACAACACAACACAACAGAGACACAACAGACAAAACAAGAC
>JAPXFY010000032.1:4255977-4258477 GCA_030674185.1 Monoplex corrugatus | reverse complement strand
TATTTCTTCACGTGCAATTATTACAAAATTTTCATCATCATTAGTTTTGAATTTGGCCTCTGTGTATCTACCAAGAGGTCCCGATTCTGTGAATACTGAGTGGTTGAAACATTTCCATGATCAACGTGACAAATGGATCATTGGTGGCGATTTTAATGCTCATGCCCCATTTTGGGACAAGAATTGTAAAAATATAACTAGCAACAGGTTGATTGAAAATATTATAGATTCCAATTTATACTTACTAAACAACGGACACGTTACCCGTGTCCCTGACATACCAACCCATAGACCCACAGCTATCGACCTTACCTTAATCTCACCATCGTTAGCACCAAATGCCACATGGCAAACAGAGGATGACCTGTTGGGATCAGATCACATTACCATACTTCTTACCCTTAACCTTATCGCTGAAATAGATGCAATGCCACAAGATAGTTTACCCAAGTTTAACTATAAATACGCAGATTGGGCCATGTTTAAAGCTGTCCTACAAAATACAAGAACAGATCTATCTGAAACAATGACCTTAAATGATATGTACGTAGATTTCTGTAATTCACTCTTAAGGGCCGCAAAAATTTCAGTTCCAGAACTTAAAGCGTCAAAAACAGGAAAACATCATGGAAACGTCTGGTGGAATAAAGACTGTGAAAAGGCAGTCAACGAAAAGAAAGAAAAATACAAACAATACATAGCAAATAGGTCACCTGAAAATCATACGGCGATGAAAAGTGCCAATATAAACTGTAACAGAGTCATAGAACAAGCTAAAGAACAATATTGGACATCTTTTTGTACATATGAAGTAAGTGACCATAAAGATATGCAAAAGATTTGGGAAAAACTGAAAACAATGAAAAATGGGATCAAGTTGCCATCAATTCCAGTAAAGCTAGAAAACAACCCTTTACCTAGCTCACAGGAGAAAGCAGAAGCTTTTGCAGACATGTTTGCTGAGGTTTGTCGAGTAGAAGGACTTCCTGCCTCTAGTAGAAATTATAGGGTACAAGAAGAAAAGACCGACGCATACAAGGATCCTGCACCAGATAATATGCATTACATAAATGCACCAATCACGTTCCAAGAATTAAAAGATGCCATTAAATCAATTCCAAATAAAAAGACATCAGTAGGATTTGATGCAATATCCAATGAGATGTTGAAAAATTTACTAGAAAATTTTTTAATCTTGATACACAATATGTTTAAAAAATGCTGGAACAGCGGCACACTGCCTAACTATTGGAAACAATCAATAGTGGTTCCTGTGCTAAAACCAGGTAAAGGTAATACTGACTTGAAAAACTACTGGCCGATTGCAATAACATCGCACGTATGTAAACTAATGGAGAAAATAATTTTAAAGAGATTGATGCACTACTGTGAAAAGAATAAAATATTACCAGTGAATCAGACAGGATTTAGAAAAGGCAGGTCACCGGTGGAACTCCTTACAAAACTAACCACTAATATCAAACAACAATTTGCCAGACGTCAATGTGTTTTAGCAACATTTTTTGATATCACTAAAGCATACGACCAAGTATGGCACTCCAGATTATTACTCAAATTGAAAAGTATTGGGCTGACAGGTCACATTTTTGATTATGTCAAATGCTTCTTAGAAAACCGATTATTTCAAACGAGGATTGAAAATGTGTATTCCACAGAACGACTTATTCAAATGGGTATCCCTCAGGGATCCGTTATTGCTCCCCTTCTCTTCATGATATTAATGCATGACTTACCCAGTAAAATTTCTAAACATGTAGTTTTAGTTCAATATGCTGACGATTTATGCATGTGGATGCAGGTAAATATGAAAAGAAAAACTCCTTTGCGCTGTCTTAATTATACGCGTAAATGTTATCAATTAGAGCTTGATACAATAGCACGATATATGGTAGAAAATGGTCTGCATTTATCAGTGGAAAAAACAAAGATAGTTTTGTTTAACAGTGGAGCTAACCCAGCAAATATTCCCACATTCAAACTGGGAGATACTCTTCTTCAATATAACGAGTCGATTAAATTCTTAGGAGTTTTCCTTACAGCGAAATTATCTTGGAATCAACATATTGAATACTTATTAACAAGAGCTCAAAAAGTTTAAATTTCTTGAAAATAGTTCGCAAACAGACATGGGGACAAGATATATCAACACTTGTTCATCTTTGTAAATCGCTTATTAGATCTAAATTAACCTATGCCCAAGAAATCTTCTTCAGTGCACCGAAACACTTATTAACAAAACTGCAGAGCTTAGATTGTAAAGGTTTCAAACTTGCGCTGGGTCTTCCAATGCATGCCTCTTGTCTTCGCACATACAACGCGATCAAATTATTGCCGCTTGATGAACAAAGGAAAGTCGCTTCCACTAAATTTCTGTAAGAAACACCACCATAGAAAACAGCATTGAAACAGAGACAAAAATAAGATCAGACTCCGACTTTCCAAAAAGAGCTAAATCAATATCCTCACAGGTCACACTAGC
>JAPXFY010000032.1:4238477-4245977 GCA_030674185.1 Monoplex corrugatus | reverse complement strand
AGAGAGTGAGACAGAGAGAAGAGAGAGAGAGGAGAAAGACAGAGTGAGAGAGAGAGAAGAGAGAGAGAGAGAGAGAGAGAGAGGGGGGAGAAAGAGAGTGAGAGAGAGAGAGAGTGAGAGAGAGAAGAGAGGAGACAGAGCGAGAGAGTGAGAGGGAGAGGTAGAGAGAGTGAGACAGAGAGAAGAGAGAGAGAGAGAGAGAATAGAGAGAGACAGAATGAGAAAGAGAAGAGAGAGAGGACAGAGTGAGAGAGAGAGGGAGAGAGACAGAAGAGAGAGAGAGGGGGGGAAGAGTGAGAGAGAAAGAGAGAGAGAGGAGGGGTAAAAGAGAGAGTGTGAGAGAGAGAAGAAACTGAAAAACTGAAACTGAAACTGAAACTGTTTATTGTCATTACCCGAAAAGGTCTTTTGACAAGGGGGATAACAATTTTCCAGTAGTGCGACACATAATCCACTCTTTGTATGTGCGCAAATTCTTCACGCATAATCAAAAAAAAAAAAAAAAATTCGAACATCCATTCCTTGAACAGTCAAACATATTCAAATCATATATAATAAACAATCATCCATTTTACCACTACTACATAATGCAAAGAAAGAAAAAAAAAAAAAAAAAAAAAAAAAAATCAGAACAGTGTTCCCACATTCAGGCCAATAATTTGTCTAGGTTTAGACAAACCAAAATCTTTTTCACACACCCACACCCACACACACACACACACGCATCCATATACACTCACACGCGGGCACGCGCTCGTGCGCACGCACACACACATCAAAACTGTAATATGATGAAACATCTGGGCTAGACCACCCAAACCTTACATTTAGTAATAATAATATAATCTTCACATAACTGCCCCAAAATACTCTGTTAACAAGGGACATCACTATGCCTTTTATTTATTTGTTTTTTGGTGTTTTTGTTGTTGTTTTTTTTGTTTTTGTTAACATGTATAGTAGACCCTTAAGTGTCTATATACCCTTTCAATATCCACTTCTAACATATTCTACAAATATGCCATTATTTTCATATTATTAGCTACTCTTAAATTATCGGCAAACAAAGCAAAATAAAGCAAATGAAAACAGCTCTTTACAAAACAGAATTTAAATAATAAAGCGGCTTCTTTTGGAGTTAACGTGATATAGCCCACATCAGTCAAAAGAGATTAAATTAATCCCAGTATGATATTGTCTAGCACTATTGTCGGGCTTGTAAGTGTTTATGTCTTATTTTTTGTGCTTTCGCAATGTATAGTGCCACTGATTTGATTATGACTTCGTCATCAGACGACAAAATAGATACAACATCTTGTCTTTTGGCCATGTCGGATTCAAAAACTTTGCATTTTCCACGTGTTGTGTCAAAAATTTGGCATTGGAATAAAAAGTGTTTTTCATTATCGACATTGTTTCCACATAAGGGGCAAGGATATACTGTGGACGTCCCAGGTTGAAACCAATTTTTATTTGCATTGAAACCAAGTGTTCTTAATCTAAATCTTGCGTAATTTGTTCTTTGCCATTTATCCGTAACAACACTGAGATATTTTTCGGTTTGAAAAACATCTTTAAATGAGAAGAACCAACTTAACACCGGACCAAAGACGGGCTCTGGCGGATTTAAAGAACGAACACGCCACGATGATCCTACCAGCTGACAAAGGTCGTGCCACAGTCATCATGCCTAGACCCATGTACTATGAGAAGGCAAGCAAACTTCTGGAAGATACTACAACATATGAACGCCTCAAGAAAGATCCTACTTCCAAGTTTTCCAACAAACTGAAAGACACACTGAAACGCCTGAAAGAGACGGACCGCCTGTCATTAGAACAGTACAGGAAATTATACCCAACTGTGTCCGACGTCCCCAAGTTCTATGGTCTACCCAAAGTCCACAAGAAAGAAGTCCCCCTCCGTCCCATAGTCGCATCCAGAGGTTCCATCATGTATGAGACGGCTAGATTTGTGGCGGACATCCTATCACCTCTCGTAGGACACACAGATCATCACATCCACAACAGTGCTGACCTAGTGGAAAAACTGAGTAACTACACCCTCGCTCATGATGAACTCCTTGTGTCATATGATGTCTCTGCCCTATTTACCAGCGTACCAGTGAAAGAAAGCATAGAGATCATACGCCGAAGGTTACAAAACGACCAAACCCTCCACCAACGTACATCTCTCACAGTGGACGACGTATGTGAACTCTTGTCCTGCTGCCTCACCACCACCTACTTCACCTTCCAAGGTGAATTCTACCAACAAAAAGAAGGAGCAGCCATGGGCTCCCCAGTAAGCCCAATAGTAGCCAACCTGTTCATGGAGGATTTTGAAGAGAAAGCATTGGCTTCTTTCCACTCCCCACCACGATACTGGGGGCGCTACGTAGACGACACCATGACTATCCTCCCCAGCAACTGGTCGAACAGTTCACAGAACATCTGAACAACCAACACCCAGCCATCAAATTCACGAGGGAAGTGGAACAGAACAACTCCATAGCCATGCTGGACACCCTCATCACCAGAACTGATGGCATTCTATCCTTCTCGGTCTACCGTAAACCAACTCATACGGACCAATATTTACAGTTCGACAGCCACCAGCCCCTTGAACACAAACTGGGAGTGATTCGAACCCTTACCCACAGAGCTAACACCATATGCAGTACCCAAGAGGCAAAAGACAAGGAGACAAACCACCTGAAAAAAGTGCTCACCATCTCGGGCTACAAAAAGTGGGCCTGGAACAGCCCGGGAGGCAGGAAATCCAACACCGCATCCCAACAGCCAGTGAAACAACACCAGCGCAAGGGACACATCACCATCCCATACGTAGGAGGTGTGAGTGACGCTCTGTCCAGAAAGATCAGAAAACTGGGGGTGGCTGTACATTCCAAACCTTCCAACACCATACGCAGCCAGCTGGTCACCCCCAAGGACAAAACCAGCAAACTCGACAAAGCTGGCATTATATACAGAATAGACTGCCAGGACTGTAACCAACATTATGTCGGTGAAACTGAACGCCCCCTTCAGAAGAGACTAACAGAACACAAGAGGGACTCTTCTCCAGTAGGAGCTCACCTACACGCCGAAAAACATCAATTCAGTGCGGACAATGTCAACATCCTGGACAGAGAAAATAAGTGGTTCCAGCGAGGAGTCAAGGAGGCCATCTACATCGCAGCCACCAACCCCCCGCTCAACAGGGACCGGGGCCGTTACACCCTGCCCCCGTAGTACCATTCTCTGATTCGATCTCGTGAACTGGGTTCATCCCATGTTCGCGAGATCTGAGTAGAGATTCACGCAGACAGCATTAGAGCGCTGACGAAGATGGCGAGAACGCCATCGAAAGCTACGGAACTGTGAGTAGCGATTTTTACACTGTTGGGAGACCTTGTTCTTCAAAATTGGTAGCATTATAACTATATTTTTCTTTGTTTTCCATATCTGAGTGCCAATTTTGTTTAAACGAACAAATAAGCCTGTCTTTAAATTCATTAATAAACTGACACTCATTTCCTACTCCCTGGGACAACCACACGATTCCAAACCCAAGTTCTGATAAAGCCTTTTTTACCTGATAGGCCCAGTTCTGTTTTCCTATTTCCATTTGAGTAACCATCATTTCATATGCCTGTTTACATAACCGAGATTGTGGAAGCCTTAATAATTTCAACCAGTATTTAATACTCTTCACAAAGGTTCTAATGTATAAAGGATATCTTCCAGTTTCTCCATATAAAACAGTATTAGAAGAGTGAATTGGTACAGCCAAAAAAACGTTTTATAGCATATGTATGCACTTTTTCCATATGTGGATTTACAGTAAGACCCCATACTTCAGCTGCATATGTAAGTAAAGGTTCTATCTGTGTATCAAACATTTTCCAATATAAATTACAATCAATAGAATTGAGCTTCCGTAAGGATTTTAGAATTTCAATAACACCCTTTTTCCCTTTATTACAAGATTCTTCCCATGCATAAGTTAAACTTAATTTTGTCGAAAATATCATTCCTAAGTATTTATAAGAATTAACAACTTTAACCTCGTTAATTCCATAGAACCATTTTTCGTGTTTTGATAAATGTCCACCCTTCCTGAAAATCATAATATTAGTTTTATCATGTTAACTGTTAAAGCTAGTCGATCAGATTCCTCCTTTAAGACATTTAACTGGTTTTGTAAGCCTTTGACTGTACCAGAGAGAAGAATAACATCGTCTGCAAACAGCAATAGGAATATCTCAATAACCCCAGGGATGATTTGAATGCCATGCCTGCCTTTTCTTGACAGTTCCACTGCTAATTCATTAATGAAAAATGAAAACAATTGAGGACTCAATTGACACCCCTGTTTCACTCCTTTAGGGCATTCAAAATAATCTGAATATACACACTTCTCACGCACGCATGCAAACACTGAGTTATAAAACTCCTCTTAGGGCCATATATAATTTTCCATTCACACCACTTTTACGTAATATGTTCCAAAGATTATTACGATTCACAGAATCGAATGCCTTCCTAAAATCCACAAATGCAACATAAAGTTTCTTATTTAAAAGTAAATGCTTCTGCACAAGGGAGTAAAGTGTGAAAATATGATCAATTGTACTGTATTTTGCTCTAAATCCAGCTTGTTCTTCAACTATTTTCTCTTCTTTTTCTGCCCACTTTGTTAATCTCTTATTCAAAATATATGTATAAACTTTACTCACCATACTTGTTAGAGCGACTCCTCTATAATTATCTGGATTATTCACATCTCCTTTTTTATGAATTGGGATTATTATGGACTTTGCCCATTCTGACGGAAAAATGCCATTATCAAAAAGCTTGTTACATAAATGGACAAGGAAATCAATTACATTAGCATTTGCATGTTTTAACATTTCGCTGATTATTTGATCTGGTCCTGCGCTCTTTCCTGCTTTCAAATGCCTGATACTCGCAGTCACTTCTTCTTTAGTTATAGGCTCATTGAAAAGTGGCTCAAAATTATTTTCTTCCTCTACTATATTACTCTCTTGTGCAGTATTTCCCCCGATATCATTGAAAACACTGCAGAAATGATTGTACCATTGTTCAATAGAGATTTCATTGTACACAAAGGCCTTTCTATTAACAGATCTTATTATTGACCAGAATGTCCTGGAGTCATTGATGGAATCTTTGAGTGTTCTTATTTTCTTATCTTCGTATTCCCTTTCTTTCGTTTTCCTTAGTTTAACATACTCTTTTCGTGATATGACATATGCTTCTCTTTTTTTCTTTTTTTCTGTTTTGCATCTCTGGAATCTTTTCAGTAGCCTCTTAACTTCTTGTTTCTTTCTTTCACATTCCTTATCAAACCAATCATTCTGTTTCTTTTGTCCTTGTCTCACTGTTCGTGAGAGAGAGAAGAGAGACAGAGTGAGAGAATGAGAGAGATAGAGGTAGAGAGAGTGAGACAGAGAGAAGAGAGAGAGAGAGAGACAGAGTGAGAGAGAGAAGAGAGAGAGACAGAGTGAGAGAGAGAGGGAGAGAGAGAGAAGAGAGAGGGGGAAAGAGAGTGAGAAAGAGAGAGTGAGAGAGATAGAGAGAGAGGGGGAAAGAGATTGAGAGAGACAGTGAGAGAGAGAGAGAGAGAGAAAGAGAGAGAGAAAGAGAGAAGAGACATAGTGAGAGAGAAGTGAGAGAGAGAGGGAGGGAGAGAGGTAGAGAGAGAGAAGAGAGAGAGAGGGGTGGAAAAAGAAAGTGAGAGAGTGAGAGAGAGAGAAAGAGAGAGAGAGGAGCGAGAGAGAGAGAGAGAGAAAGAGAGAGAGAAGAGAGAGAGTGAGAGAGAGACAGAGTGAGAGAGAGAATAGAGAGAGACAGAGTGAGAGAGAGAGAGGGAGAGAGAGAGAAGAGAGAGGGGGAAAGAGAGAAAGAGAGAGAGTGAGAGAGACAGTGAGAGAGAGAGAAAGAGAGAAGAGAGATAGTGAGAGAGAGAGAGAAGTGAGAGAGAGAGAGAGGAGGGAGAGAGAGAGGTAGAGAGAGAGAAGAGAGAGAGGGGGGTGGAAAAGAGAGTGAGAGAGTGAGAGAGAGAAAGAGAGAGAGAGAGAGAGCGAGACAGAGAGAGAGAGAAAGAGAGAGAGAAGAGACAGAGAGTGAGAGAGAGACAGAGTGAGAGAGAGAAGAGAGAGAGAGAGACAGAATGAGAGAGAGAGAGAAGAGAGAGAGAGAGAAGAGAGAGAGAGAGGGGGGAAAGAGAGTGAGAGAGAGTAGAGAGAGGGGAGAGAAGAGAGAGAGAAAGAGAGAGAGAAAGAGAGAGAGAGAGAAAGAGAGAGAGAGAAAAAGAGAGAGAAAGAGAAAGAGAGAGAGAGAAAGAGAAAGAGAGAGAAAGAGAAAGAGAGAGAGAAGAGAGAAAGAGAAGAGAGAGAGAGAAGAGAAAGAGAGAAGAGAGAAGTGAGAGAGAGAGAGAAGGAGAGAGAGAGAGAGAGGGAGAGAGAGAGGAGAGAGAGAGAAGAGAGAGAGGAAAAGAGAGAGGAGAGAGTGAGAGAGAGAGAAAGGAGAGAGAGAGAGAGGAGGACAGAGAGAGAGAGAAAGAGAGAGAGGAAGAGAAGAGATGAGAGAGAGAAGAGAGAGAGAGAGAGAGAGAGAGAGAGAGAAGAGAGAGAGAGAGAGAAGAGAGAGAGAAAGAGAGAGAGAGAAAGAGAGAGAGAAGAGAGAGAGAGAGAGAAAGAGAGAGAGAAAGAGAAGAGAGAAAGAGAGAGAAAGAGAGAGAGAGAAAAGAGAGAGAAAGAGAAAGAGAGAGAGGAGAGAGAGAAAGAGAGAGGAAAAGAGAAAGAGAGAAAAGAAGAGAGAAAGAAAGAGAAAGAGAAAAGAGAGAGAGAAGAGAAAGAGAAGAGAGAAGAGAAAGAGAGAGAGAAGAGAGAGAGAAAGAGAGAGAGAGAGAAGAGAGAGAGAAAAGAGAGAGAAAGAGAAGAGAAAGAAGAGGAGAAAGAGAGAGAGAGAGAGAGATGAGTAGAGAGGAGAGTAGATAAGAGAGAGAGAGAGAGAGATTTTCAAGATAACGTCTAAGTGCTGGGCATGAATTCCATACTCACTAATGCCACAGTGCCATGTGATGGAGAAGATCGAAAACGATCATGGCATAAACCTTAAGCCTGCGCATAAACCCATGGAACTGGTCAGCTGTTGAAGTCCTACCTAGTCTATATGATAGGTTTTGTATCTTATACTATCAATTGTATCAATGTGTCTTTATTTTATTATTTCTTTTCTTTTCTTTTCTTTTCGATATTTTTAAAAAGATCGTCTGTTGTGTCGCAAACGAGTAACAACTCGAAACGCACGAACAGAAATAACGAATGATCCCCACGGCGAGAAGCGAGACAGTATTTTCATCGCTTACAGTGCAAAGAATGTTAAATTTTGTTCTTTTTTTTTCTTCTTCTTCTTCTTCTTCTCTTCTCTTTACCAGATCATGAACTGTCTCCGACGACGAAGAGGCCAT
>JAPXFY010000032.1:4213477-4225977 GCA_030674185.1 Monoplex corrugatus | reverse complement strand
GACAAACAAGAAACAAAAAACAACAACAAACAACACAATAACAAACAAGACAAGACAAACAAACAAACAAAACAAAACAAACAAACAAGACAAACAGAACAAAAACAAAACAAAACAAGACAAAGACAAACAAACAACAAACAAACAAGACAAAACAAACAGACAAACAAACAAACAAACAAAACAAAACAAGACAAACACGAACAAACAAACAAAACAACAAACAAGAACAAACAAACAAGACAAACAAACAAGACAAACAGAACAAAACAAATCAAACAAACAAGACAAAACAAACAACAGACAAACAAAAAACAAACAAAACAAACAAGACAAACAAACAAACAAACAAACAAAAAACAAACAAACAAAACAAATCAAACAAACAAACAAACAAACAAAGACAAACAGAAACAAACAAACAAAGACAAACAAACAAGACAACAAACAAAACAAGACACAAAAACAAAACAAACAAACAAACAACAAAACAAACAAACACAGACAAACAAAACAAACAAGACAAACAGAACAAACAAACAAACAAGACAAACAAACAAGACAAAACAAACAAACACAACAAACAAACAAACAAACAACAAACAGAACAAACAAAAAGAAAACAAACAAACAACAACAAACAAACAGAACAAACAAACAAGACAAACAAACAAAACAAACAAAACAAGACAAACAAACAAACAACAAACAGAACAAACAAACAAAACAAACAAAGAACAAGACAAACAGACAAACAGACAAACAAACAAACAAACAAACAAGACAAAACAAACAAAACAAAAACAACAAACAAAACAAACAAACAGACAAACAAACAAGACAAACAAACAAACAACAACAAAACAACAAACAAGACAACAACAAACAACAAACAGAACAAACAAACAAAACAAGACAAACAAACAACAACAAACAGACAAAAACAAACAAACAAACAAACAACAAACAAGAACAAAACAAAACAAACAAACAAACAAGACAACAAACAAACAAACAAACAAACAACACAAACAAAACAAAACAAACACAAACAAACAAACAAACAACAAGACAAACAAAACAAAACAAAACAAACAAACAAGACAAACAAAACAAGAACAAAACAAACAAGACAAAAAACAAGAACAAACAAACAAGACAAACAAAACAAACAAACAAACAAACAAAACAAACAAACAAACAAAAAACAAACAAAACAAACAAACAAACAGAACAACACAAACAAGAACAAACAAACAAGACAAACAGAAAACAAAACAAAACAAACAAACAAACAGAACAACACAAACAAACAAACAAACAAAACAAACAAAACAAACAAAACAAGAACACACAAACAAACAAACAAACAAACAAGACAAACAAAACAAGAACAAACAAACAAGACAAACAGAACACACAAACAAAACAAACAAACAAACAAAACAAACAAAACAAGAACACACAAACAAAACAAACAAACAAACAAGACAAACAAAACAAGAACAAACAAACACAGACAAACAGAACACACAAACAAAAACAAACAAACAAACAACAAAACAAACAAAACAAGAACACACAAACAAAACAAACAAACAAACAAGACAAACAAAACAAGAACAAACAAACAAGACAAACAGAACACACAAACAAAACAAACAAACAAACAAAGACAAACAAAACAAGAACACACAAACAAGAACAAACAAACAAGACAAACAGAACACACAAACAAAACAAACAAACAAACAAGACAAACAAAACAAGAACACACAAACAAGAACAAACAAACAAGACAAACAGAACAAACAAACAAACAAAACAAACAAACAAACAAAACAAACAGAACAAACAAGAACAAACAGAACAAACAAACAGAACAAACAAACAAGACAAACAACAAAACAAGAACAAACAAACAAACAAGACAGAAACAAAAGAGGTGGTAGGAGAGTGGGACGGCAAAGATGTACTGTGAAATCTTGTAGAGGCAGGAATGATGAGATCACTGCCTTTCCTCTCTCCCTCACTGCTCTACCTTCCACAACCTGAACATGGTCAGGTACACGTTCACAGCTGGGTGAAGCGGAGGTTGTACGTATACAACATTTGTTCAGAGCCACACTCAAACATTCGCATTTAGAATTGCATTCACGAGCTCTACCTCTACACTATACAAGTGTTTGACTGACTGACTGACTGATTGATTGATATTGATTGACTGATTGATTGATTGATAAATTGCTTGCCTGGTTGATTAATTGATTGATTGATTGAGTGATGATTGATTGTTTGATTGATTGATTGATTGATTGATGATTGATGATTGATTGATTGATTGATTAACTGACTGATTGATTGACTGATCGATCGACTGACTGATTGATTAATTGATTGACTGATTGATTAATTGATGGACCGACTGACTGATTGATTAATTGATTATGACTGATTAATTGACTGATTGATTGATTGATTAGTTCATTGACTGAATAGGTTAATTTTACGCCAGCACCCACCACAGGTGAAACAGCCGACGGGGTTAACCATTCCGGGGAAGTGGGGGCAAAAAGACATCTTTCAAACAGTCAACCACAACAAAGACGACTCTCGTGACTCTCATCCCCTCCTTCCCCACTCCACTCTAATCCTCCTTTCTGCCCCCTGAACCCAAAACGACCACGAACATTAACATTATGCTGACTGAAGATTATTTCGATCCACTGCCCCCTGACCCGCCAAGGTCATGGCCAGTGACCCTGTGACCCCCAACCACAGGGACATAAAGATTTATGCTGGCTACACGCTAACTGTGCTGGTTGGGGACACTGTTTAAATACCGGCTGTATCGGCCGATAGTTGTTGGTTTTGACAGGTGAAAATACAGCTCGATACCATGTTTGACACCAAGAATACAGCTTGACATCAGGCTTGACACCAAGAATACAGCTTGATACCAAGAATACACAGCTTGACACCAGGCTTGACACCAAGAATACAGCTTGAACCAGAATACAGCTTGACACCACAAGCGCTTGACACCAAGAATACAGCTTGACACCAAGAATACAGCTTGACACACCAAGAATACAGCTTGACACCAAGAATACAGCTTGACACCAAGAATACAGCTTGACACCAAGGAAGATACAGCTTGACACCAAGAATACAGCTGAACCAGCTTGACACCAAGAATACAGCTTGACACCAAGAATACAGCTTGATACCAAGAATACAGCTTGACACCAGGCTTGACACCAAGAATACAGCTTGACACCAAGAATACAGCTTGACACCAAGAATACAGCTTGACACCAGGCTTGACACCAAGAATACAGCTTGACACCAAGAATACAGCTTGACACCAAGAATACAGCTTGACACCAAGAATACAGCTTGACACCAAGAATACAGCTTGACACCAAGAATACAGCTTGACACCAGATATTGACATCAAGAATACAGCTTGACACCAAGAATACAGCTTGACACCAAGAATACAGCTTCACACCAAGAATACAGCTTCACACCAAGAATACAGCTTGTATACCAGGTTTCACACCAAGAATACAGCTTGACACCAAGAATACAGCTTGACACCAAGAATACAGCTTGACACCAAGAATACAGCTTGACACCAAGAATACAGCTTGACACCAAGAATACAGCTTGACACCAAGAATACAGCTTCACACCAAGAATACAGCTTGATACCAAGAATACAGCTTGACACCTGGAATACAGCTTGACACCTGGAATACAGCTTGACACCAAGAATACAGCTTGACACCTGGAATACAGCTTGACAATTGCTTGACCACTGCCTCTTACCTGGAAATCTCATCATTCTAGGTGACATCAATGTCCACTATGACAACACTCACCGCTATGACACAAGACATATCATCAACTCTCTGTCCAATCACAATATGACTCAACACATTTCTGAACCAACCCATCAAAAAGGTCACATTCTTGACTGGATCATTTCTCGTGATCACCACAATTCCGCTACTGACAACTGCTTAGTTCTTTCTACTCGTCTAACTTCAGCCCTTCCATCTGACCACTCTGCAATTCTCTGTTCTCTCGACATTTCTCCTCCTTCCCGTACCATGCGCACAGTGACTCGACGCAATCTCAAATCTATCGACCTCTCCACATTTTCATCTGATGCTTCCCGTCTCCTTTCTGAAAAGTCACATAACCTTGCCGATGAATTCTATACTACTCTCCACCATCTTCTGGACACTCATGCTCCAGCCACAACCCGTTTTTTACCTGACCGCCCCCCTACCCCCTGGCTCACTCATGAGATTGCCTGTGCAAAACGTGCCCGCCGCAGAGCAGAGCGCCGTTGGCGCAAATCCAAACTCGCTGTACACAGGCAACTTTTCCAAGCCTCTAAAACAAAAGTACCCACCCTCATTGCATCAGCAAAAACAAGCTATTTCCAAACCAAAATTCTGAATGCCTCTTCTTCAAAAGAACTCTTTACAACCATGAATCATCTCCTTGGCACACGAAAAGATTTACCTCTCCCAACAAAACATACAAATGAAGAACTCCCATCTGTATTCTCCAAGTATTTCACCACCAAAATACAAACTCTTCGTGACAGGCTTGACAGGACACCCTGTCAACCATGCCCACCTGACCCTTCCTTCTCTGGCACACCTCTTACTACTTTTACCCAGTCTCACAAGAAGAAATTTTCAACACAATCAGATCCATGTCGTTCAAAACCTGCGAACTGGATCCTCTTCCAGGTTCTCTCTCCTCCGACTGTCTCCCTACTCTCCTCCCATTCATCACTGACATCATCAACACTTCTCTTCAAACTGGAACTGTCCCAGATTCTTTCAAGTCTGCTATTGTTCACCCTCTCCTCAAGAAACACAATTTAGACCCAAATGAACTGAAAAATTATCGGCCTATCTCTAATCTCTCTTTCTTGTCAAAACTCCTTGAAAAAGTCGTCCTCAACCAGCTGAACTCTCACCTGTCTGCCAACAATCTCCTCAATCCTTTCCAGTCAGCCTACCGCCAGTGCCATAGCACTGAAACTGCCCTACTACACATTCTCAGCAATCTCCTCCTTGCAACTGATACTGGCAAAGTCTCTCTCCTCACACTCCTTGATCTGTCTGCAGCCTTTGATACCATTGATCATGGTATTCTCCTTTCTAGACTTCATCATACTTTTGGCATCTCTGACATTGCTCTGTCCTGGTTCACTTCATACCTATCAAACAGAAAACAAACTGTTCTCATCAATGGCATTTACTCTCAACCTGCATACCTGACCTGTGGTGTTCCACAAGGATCTGTCCTTGGCCCTGTTCTTTTCACTCTTTACACCTCCCCCCTGTCCACCATCATCAACTCCCACTCTATAAAACACCACTTCTATGCTGATGACACCCAACTTCAAGACAGTGACTCACCTGATAATATACAGCGCCTGTTGACTCGCACCACTGAGTGTTACTCGGACATTAAGAACTGGATGACGTTCAACAAACTTCAGCTTAATGACGACAAGACAGAAGCTATCCTCATTGGCACCCGTAAGAAACTTTCTCAGCTGCCTCCTCTTTCTCTCCCATTATGTAACACATCAGTCCCAATTTCTGATTCAGCTAAAAAACCTTGGTGTCTGCATTGACTCTACCCTGTCCATGAACAACTTTGTTTCCCAAACTGCCAGATCTTGCTACTATCATCTCCATCGTATAAGGCTTATCAGGAAGTATCTCTCTGTCGAAACAACTGCAAAACTCGTTCTCTCCTTCATAATGTCTCGCATTGACTATTGCAATTCACTCCTGTCTGGTCTTCCTGCCTCCACCATTCACATCCTACAGTGCATTCAAAACAATGCTTTACGCCTTGTACTCAAAAAGAAAAAAAGCTGACCACATATCTCCTCTCCTGGCACAACTTCACTGGCTCCCTGTATCAAAGCGCATACAGTACAAACTAGACACCATGTGCTACAAAAGCCTCAATAACGCAGCCCCTGATTACCTGTCAAGCCTACTTGAGATCTATGTTCCCTCACGTACCCTCCGCTCTGCCTCCGATCCTCTGACTTTTCGCTTTCCACGCACTAAGCTCAATACCTATGGTCCACGAGCCTTCTCTGTTTCTGGTCCGCTCTCCTGGAACAAACTTCCTCTCTCAGTCCGTCAGCAACCTACTTTTGTCTCCTTCAAGTCCGCTCTCAAAACCCACCTTTTCTCCTCCGCATAAAATCCTAACCTCACTCAACCCCCCCCCCCCCCCCCTCTGCAGCCTGTCTCCGCTCGGAGGGGAATCACATGGCTATAATATATAATTGTATATGCTATGCTCTCTATAATTTTCCATTGCTTTTATTCTTGCTTTTATTGCTTTTATTCTTTCTCCCCATTTATAGCCATGCGTGTGTTTGTGTGTGTGTGTGTGTGTGTGTGTGTGTGCGTGTGTGTGTGTGCGTGCGTGCGTGCGTGCGTGCGTGTGTGTCTGCTTCAGCGCTTAGATTTAATTTTATCAAGATTTTGCGCTATATAAATATTGTAATTATATAATTATTATGACACCAAGAATACAGCTTGACACCAAGAATACAGCTTGACACCAAGAATACAGCTTGACACCTGGAATACAGCTTGATACCAAGAATACAGCTTGACACCAAGAATACAGCTTCACACCAAGAATACAGCTTCACACCAAGAATACAGCTTGACACCAAGAATACAGTTTGACACCAGGCTTGACACCAAGAATACAGCTTGATACCAAGAATACAGCTTGATACCAAGAATACAGCTTGACACCAAGAATACAGCTTGACACCCGGCTTGACACAAAGAATACAGCTTGACACCAAGAATACAGCTTGACACCAAGAATGCAGCTTGACACCAAGAATACAGCTTGACACCAAGAATACAGCTTGATACCAAGAATACAGCTTGACACCAAGAATACAGCTTGACACCAGGCTTGACACCAAGAATACAGCTTGACACCAAGAATACAGCTTGACACCAAGAATACAGCTTGACACCAAGAACACAGCTTGACACCAAGAATACAGCTTCACACCAAGAATACAGCTTCACACCAAGAATACAGTTTGACACCAAGAATACAGCTTGACATCAGGAATACAGCTTGACACCAAGAATACAGCTTGACACCAAGAATACAGCTTGACACCAAGAATACAGCTTCACATCAAGAATACAGCTTCACACCAAGAATACAGCTGACACAAGATTAAAGCTTGACACCAAGAATACAGCTTGACACCAGGAATACAGCTTGACACCTGGAATACAGCTTGATACCAAGATTACAGCTCGACACCTGGAATACAGCTTGACACCAAGAATACAGCTTGACACCAGGATTACAGCTTGATACCTTGAATACAGCTTGATACCTATAATACAGCTTCACACCAAGAATGCAGCTTGACACCAGGATTACAGCTTGATACCTTAAATACAGCTTGATACCTGTAATACAGCTTCACACCAAGAAAACAGCTTCACACAAAGAATACAGCTTCATACCAGATTTGACACCAAGAATACAGCTTGATACCAAGAATACAGCTTGATACCTAGAATACAGCTTGATACCTATAATACAGCTTGATACCTATAATACAGCTTGATACCAAGAATACAGCTTGATACTAGAATACAGCTTGATACCTATAATACAGCTTCACACCAAGAATACAGCTTGATACCTATAATACAGCTTCACACCAAGAATACAGCTTGACACCAGGATTACAGCTTGATACCTAAAATACAGCTTGATATCCGTAATACAGCTTCACACCAAGAATACAGCTTGACACCAGGATTACAGCTTGATACCTAAAATACAGCTTGATATCTGTAATACAGCTTCACACCAAGAATACAGCTTGACACCAAATTTGACACCAAGAATACAGCTTGACACAAAGAATACAGCTTCACACCAAGAATGCAGCTTCATACCAGATTTGACACTAAGAATACAGCTTGATACCAAGAATACAGCTTGACATCAGGAATACAGCTTGACACCAGGAATACAGGTTGACACCTGGAATACAGCTTGACAAAAAGAATACAGCTTGACACCTAGAATACAGCTTGACACCAAGAATACAGCTTGACACCAGGAATACAGCTTGACACCAAGAATACAGCTTGACACCAAGAACACAGCTTGACACCAAGAATACAGCTTGACACCAAGAATACAGCTTACACCAAGAATACAGCTTGACACCAAGAATACAGCTTGACACCAGAATACAGCTTGACACCAGAATACAGCTTGACACCAGAATACAGCTTGACACCAGAATACAGCTTGACACCAAAGGAAATACAGCTTGACACCAGAATACAGCTTGCACACCAAGAATACAGCTTGACACCAGAATACAGCTTGACACCAGAATACAGCTTGACACCAAGAATACAGCTTGACACCAAGAATACAGCTTGACACCAGAATACAGCTTGACAATACAGGATAAATACAGCTTGACACCAAGAATACAGCTTGACACCAAGAATACAGCTTGACACCAAGAATACAGCTTGACACCAAGAATACAGCTTGACACCAGGAATACAGCTTGACACCAAGAATACAGCTTGACACCAAGGAATACAGCTTGACACCAGAATACAGCTTGACACCAAGAATACAGCTTGAACCAGAATACAGCTTGACACCAGAATACAGCTTGACACCAATAGTTGACACCAAGAATACAGCTTGACACAGAATACAGCTTGACACCAAGAATACAGCTTGACACCGAACACACTTGACACCAGAACACAGCTTGACACCAAGAATACAGCTTGACACCAGAATACAGCTTGACACCAGAAATAACTACCAGCTTGACACCAGAATACAGCTTGACACCAAGATACAGCTACACCAAGATACAGCTCGGAATACCAGTTACACAGCTGACACCAAGGAATACAGCTTGACACCGGAAGAACAGCTTGACACCAAGAATACAGCTTGACACCAAGAATACAGCTTGACACCAAGAATACAGCTTGACACCAAGAATACAGCTTGACACCAAGAATACAGCTTGACACCAAGAATACAGCTTGACCCCAAAGAATACAGCTTGACACCAAGAATACAGCTTGACCCAAGAATACAGCTTGACACCAAGAACACAGCTTGACACCAGAACAGCTTACACAGAACAGCTTGACACCAGAATACAGCTTGACACCAAGAATACAGCTTGACACCAGAACAGCTTGAACAGAACAGCTTGACACCAGAATACAGCTTGACACCAAGAATACAGCTTGACACCAAGAATACAGCTTGACACCAGGAATACAGCTTGACCACCATGAACACAGACAGCTTGACCAAGATACAGCTTGACACCGGAATACAGCTTGACACCAGAATACAGCTTGACACCAAGAATACAGCTTGATACCAAGCTTACATAGAACCTGAATACAGCTTACACCAAGAATACAGTTTGACACCAAGAATACAGCTTGACACCAAGAATACAGCTTGACACCAAGAATACAGCTTGACACCAAGAATACAGCTTGACACCAAGAATACAGCTTGACACCAAGAATACAGCTTGACACCAAGAATACAGCTTCACACCAAGAATACAGCTTACACCAAGAATACATGACAGTTCACACCAAGAATACAGCTTGACACCAAGAATACAGCTTGACACCAAGAATACAGCTTGACACCAAGAATACAGCTTCACACCAAGAATACAGCTTGACACCAAGAATACAGCTTCACACCAAGAATACAGCTTGACACCAAGAATACAGCTTGACACCAAGAATACAGCTTCACACCAAGAATACAGCTTGACACCAAGAATACAGCTTGATACCAGGAACACAGCTTGACACCAGGAATACAGCTTGACACCAGGAACACAGCTTGATACCAAGAACACAGCTTGATACCAAGAACACAGCTTGACACCAAGAATACAGCTTGACACCAAGAATACAGCTTGATACCAGGAACACAGCTTGATACCAAGAATACAGCTTGACACTAAGAACACAGCTTGACTCCGAAAAATGCGAACAAACGAACAAATAAACAAGCAAACAAACAAACAAACAAACAAACGAACAAATAAAACAAACAAACAAACAAACAGAAAGCAACAGTAAAACGAATAACAAAAAGACCAACTAGTTTTTATCTTTGGATCTTCTTATATAGGATATGAACAATATAGAAACCTGTTAAACACACACACACACACACACACACACACACACACCAACAAAGACACACACACAAACACAAACACACACACACACACACACACACACACACACACACACAACACACACACACACACACACACACACACACACACAACACACACACACACACACACACACGCACACACAGACACAACACACACACACGCACACACAGACACAACACACACACACACACACACACACACGCACACACAGACAAGACCTTACCATTTTTCAAGCCATTCGCGTGAAGATCGTTCCCTCGACCTTGCCACCCCAAACAACGTAAAAACCCTCATTGGACATTCCCACTATTCAGTGCTCTCCCCCACCCCTCTCCCCAACTCGTCACCACCTCCACCACCCCCACTTCCGGCATCATCACGAGACCTTTTGCCAGGAAATGTGAATTCAACTGTGTTCCAAAACCAGTTCTGTCACGTCCCATCACCGGAGACACGAAGACGTCATTAACACGCATAAACACGTCATCCCAGCTGCAGGACATGACACCGTGACAGTGTCTGTGACGTGAACAATGAACCGTGACAGGGGTCTGGGGGTTGGGGTTGGGATGGGGGTAGGGGTGGAGGTAGAGGGGTGGGGAGAGATAGGGTAGTGAGAAGGGGTAGTAGTAGAGGTAGTGGGTGAGTATGGTTGGTTAGTGTAAGAGAGGAGTGACTAAAGTATAATAGTAGTAGTAGTAGTAGTAGTTAAGTAGAATGTAGTATAGTAGAGTAAGTAGTAGTATAGAGTAGTAGTAAGTAGTAGTAGTAGAGATATAGGATAGAAGTAGTAGTAGTAGTAGTAGAGGTAGTAGTAGTAGTAGTAGTAGTAGTGAGTAGTAGTAGTATAGTAGTAGTAGTAGTAGTAGTAAGTAGTAGTAGTAGTAGTAGTAGTGAGTAGTAGTAGTAGTAGTAGTAGTAGTAGTATAGTAGAGTAGTGTAGTAGTAGTAGTAGTAGTAGTAGTAGGTAGTATAGTAGTATAGTAGTAGTAGTAGAGTGTAGTAGTAAGTAGTAGTATGTAGTAGTAGATAGTAGTAGTAGTAGTAGTAGTAGTAGTAGTAGTAGTAGTAGTAGTAGTAGTAGTGTAGTGTATAGTAGTAGTAGTAGTATAGTATGTAGTAGTAGTAGAGTAGTAGTAGTATAGTAGTATAGTAGTAGTAGTAGTAGTAGTAGTAGTAGTAGTAGTAGTAGTAGTAGTAGAGTAGTAGTAGTATAGTAGTAGTAGTATGTAGAGTAGTAGTAGTTAGTTAGTAGTAGTAAGTAGTATAGTAGTAGTATGTAGTAGTAGTAGTAGTAGTATAGTAGTTAGTAGTAGTAGTATGTAGTAGTTATAGTAGTTAGTAGTATAAGTATGTATAGTAGTAGTATAGTAGTAGTATAGTAGTAGTAGTAGTAGTAGTAGTAGTAGTATAGTATAAGTAGTAGTAGTAGTATATAGTAGTAGTATAGTATAGTAGTGTAGTAGAGTATAGAGTAGTAGTAAGATATAGGTAGATATGAGTAATAGTAGATAGTAGTATAGTAGTAGAAAGTAGAGTAGTAAGTAAGTAGTGAGTAGTAGAGAGTAGTAGTAGTATAGTAGTATAGTGTAGTAAGTAGTAGGTAGTGAGTAGTTAGTAAGTAGTAGTAGTAGAGTAGTAGTAAAGTAGTAGTAGTAGTAGTAGTGAGTAAGTAAGAAATAGTAGTAGTAGTAGTAGTATAAAGTAGAGTAGAGTAGTAGTAGTAGATAGGTAAGTGAGTTAGTAGTAGTAGTAGTAGTAGGTAGTAGTAGTAGATAGAGAAGTAGATAGTAGAGATATAGAGTAGAGTATAGTGTAGTAGTAGTAAGTATAGTAGTAGTATAGTAGTAAGTAGTAGAGTAGTAGTAGTAGTGATAGTAGTAAAGTAGTAGGTATGGGTAGTAAGTAGTAGTATAGTAGTAGTGTAGTAGTAGTAGATAGTAATAGAGTAGTGTAGTAGTAGTAAGAAATAGTAGTATAGTATAGTAAGTAGTGTAGTAAGTATAAGTAGAAGTAGTAATAAGTAGTAGAGAGTGAGTAGTAGTAGTAGTAGAATAGTATAGTATGTAGTAGATAGTAGTAAAGTATAGTGTAAGTAGAGATATAGTAGTAGTAGTAGTAGATAGATATAGAGAGTAAAAAGTGAAGAAGTAATAAGTAAGTAGTATAGTAGTAA
>JAPXFY010000032.1:4190977-4200977 GCA_030674185.1 Monoplex corrugatus | reverse complement strand
CCATAGTTATATTGGTGAAACTGAGCGCAACTTGCACAAAAGATTAAAAGAACACAAACGTGAGTCCTCTCCAGTGGGAGAACATCTGACCCATACCCAACACCACTTTGAAAAGGACAATGTGCAAGTTATCGACAAAGAAGCAAGATGGTTCCAGAGGGGAGTAAAGGAGGCAGTTTACATCGCCGCAAGGAACCCCACCCTCAACCGTGACCGGGGCCGACACAACCTGCTATCGGTGTACTCCTCACTTATTTCAGTCGCACTGTCGTGAGTTCGCTCACGGCGGTGCGCACTGAAGCCAGTTCTCAACCCAGCAGTTGCGCTGAAGAAGTCGGCTGGATCGCCGATGAAAGCTATGCAGTAAGTAGCTTTTCTGTAACTGAGAACCAGGTTCAACCAGGTAGCCATTAGAAAGAAGAGTGGTTTGCTGGACAGGCAAAATGTTTGTGCTGTTTTCATTCGTCGAAGTGCTTGTGCTTTCTTTTCTGTCTGTTGTATTTGCTTTCATTTCCTGAATGATCGAATATTTTCCTGAGTTCCCAATCGCTTGTCTCGTTTCTATATTTCTCCGAGTTCCTTCACTTTCTCTCATTTATCTCTCAATTCCCCCAATTTGTCTCATTTCCATATTTCCACGAATTCCCCCAATATGTCTCATTTCTATCGTTTCCTTAAATTACCCCCAGTTTGTCTCATTTTTATTATTTCCCTTGTTTTTCCAAGTTTGTCCCATTTCTATCATTTTCCTTAATTTTCCAAGTCTGTTTCGTTTCTTTAATTTCCTTTAAATTACCCCAAATTTGTCCCATTTCTATTATTCCTTAAATTACGCCAAATTTGTCCTATTTCTGTTTTCCTGAATTCCCCGAATTCGTCTCATTTCTATTATTTCCCTGAATTCCCCGAATTCGTCTCATTTCTATTATTTCCCTGAATTCCCCGAATTTGTCTCATTTCTATTATTTCCCTGAATTCCCCGAATTTGTCTCATTTCTATTATTTCCCTGAATTCCCCGAATTCGTCTCATTTCTATTATTTCCCTGAATTCCCCGAATTTGTCTCATTTCTATTATTTCCCTGAATTCCCCGAATTTGTCTCATTTCTATTATTTCCCTGAATTCCCCGAATTCGTCTCATTTCTATTATTTCCCTGAATTCCCCGAATTCGTCTCATTTCTATCATTTCCCTGAATTGACCGAATTCGTCTTATTTCTATCATTTCCCTGAATTCCCCGAATTCGTCTGATTTCTATTATTTCCCTGAATTGGCCGAATTCGTCTCATTTCTGTTATTTCCCTTAATTCCCCGAATTCGTCTCATTTCTATTATTTCCCTGAATTCCCCGAATTCGTCTCATTTCTATTATTTCCCTGAATTCGTCTCATTTCTGTTATTTCCCTGAATTCCCCGAATTCGTCTCATTTCTGTTATTCCTGAATTCCCCGAATTCGTCTCATTTCTATTATTTCCCTGAATTCCCCGAATTCGTCTCATTTCTATTATTCCCCTGAATTCACCGAATTCGTCTCATTTCTATTATTTCCCTGAATTCCCCGAATTCGTCTCATTTCTATTATTTCCCTGAATTCCCCGAATTCCTCTCATTTATATTATTTCCCTGAATTCCCCGAATTCGTCTCATTTCTGTTATTTCCCTGAATTCCCCGAATTCGTCTCATTTATGTTATTTCCCTGAATTGGCCGAATTCGTCTCATTTCTATTATTTCTCTGAATTCCCCGAATTCGTCTCATTTCTATTATTTCCCTGAATTCCCCGAATTCGTCTCATTTCTGTTATTTCCCTGAATTCCCCGAATTCGTCTCATTTCTATCATTTCCCTGAATTCCCCGAATTCGTCTCATTTCTGTTATTTCCCTGAATTCCCCGAATTCGTCTCATTTCTATCATTTCCCTGAATTCCCCGAATTCGTCTCATTTCTGTTATTTCCCTGAATTCCCCGAATTCGTCTCATTTCTATTAGTTCCCTTTATTCCCGGAATTCGTCTCATTTCTGTTATTTCTCTGAATTGCCCGAATTCGTCTCATTTCTGTTATTTCCCTGAATTCCCCGAATTCGTCTCATTTCTATTATTTCCCTGAATTCCCCGAATTCGTCTCATTTCTATTATTTCCCTGAATTCCCCGAATTCGTCTCATTTCTATTATTTCCCTGAATTCACCGAATTCGTCTCATTTCTATTATTTCCCTGAATTCACCGAATTCGTCTCATTTCTATTATTTCCCTGAATTCCCCGAATTCCTCTCATTTATATTATTTCCCTTAATTCCCGAAATTCGTCTCATTTCTGTTATTTCCCTGAATTCCCCGAATTCGTCTCATTTCTTTTATTTCCCTGAATTGACCGAATTCGTCTCATTTCTATTATTTCTCTGAATTCCCCGAATTCGTCTCATTTCTATTATTTCCCTGAATTCCCCGAATTCGTCTCATTTCTGTTAGTTCCCTGAATTCCCCGAATTCGTCTCATTTCTATTAGTTCCCTTAATTCCCCGAATTCGTCTAATTTCTGTTATTTCCCTGAATTCCCCGAATTCGTCTCATTTCTATTATTTCCATGAATTCCCCGACATCGTCTCATTTCTATTATTCCTGAATTCCCCGAATTCGTCTCATTTCTGTTATTTCCCTGAATTCCCCGAATTCGTCTCATTTCTATTATTTCCCTGAATTCCCCGAATTCGTCTCATTTCTGTTATTTCCTTGAATTCCCCGAATTCGTCTCATTTTTGTTAATTCCTTGAATTCCCCCACTTTGTGGCATTTCCGTTATTTACCCCAATCCCCCTAGTTCATTTTTATCATTTCCATAACTTCCCCCGATTTGTCGGAATTCTAATATTTACCTGAATTTCCCATTTTGTCTTTTTTCTCTCCTTCCTTTTACCAATCCAATATGACAGTGTTTGTCCATAATTAATCTTCTTGTGTGCCCTACTCTTCATGTTAACACTTTGTCAGAGTGGTGACCAGAGAGCTCTAATGCACTTTCTCTCCCTCTCTTTCTCTCTGTCTGTCTGTCTGCCTGTCTGTCTGTATGTCTGTCTGTCTCTGTCTCTCTGTCTCTCTCTCTCTCACACACACACTCCAAACCAAACCAAACCAAACCAAACCAAACCAAAAACCAAACCAAACCAAACCAAACCAAACCAAACCAAACCAAACCACCCCCCCCCCTCAAAAAAAACAAAATCAAAAAACAAAAACAAGAACAAAACAGCAGCAACAACATAAACAAACAAACAAACAAAACAAAACAACAACAACAACAACAACAAACAAACAAACAAACAAACAAAAACACACACTCAAGGCCTTAGCTTCTTCACCCTCGTTCACAAAGAACATTCTCTTATATCCGCTAAAAAAAAAAATACTTGTGATTTTGTCACATACAGATACCAAAAAACAGCAAAAAAGCAAAATATGCAAAGTATGTTCTGACTAGGTTGTGATAAGATAAATGACCGTCAGAACATTTTTTCATTTTTGTTTTTGGTTTGGTTTGGTTGGTTGTTTTTGTTTTTTTCAATTCTTTCAACCTCCCTTTTTTTTTATCTCTCGCTTTTCCTTTCCCCGACTTTATCTATTTGTCTATTCGCCTGTTTTATCTATTTTTGTTCGGCAAAAATTACCCAACACACCCCTTATAGTGGCTGAGTGGTTAAACAGCCAACTGATCTGTCGGCGTCACCGGGTTCAGTGTTGGCGGCTGCACTCTTTGACTCGGCAACTCCCACCAGACGGCTCTGTCTTGACTTTTGTTGACAACTTCTTGAATATTTAGGCCACTGATGTTGGTTGTCCTCACTTGTTCTTCTTTAGTCTGGTCATGGCTACATAGCCGAGATGTGGTTTCTAAGAAGAATGTTGAGAGTTCCATGAACAGCGAAGAAAACAAACGAGACAGTCTTGATGGAGGCAGACACAAGAAGATCATTCATAAGGAAGATTAGGAAAAGACAGGCAACATTTATAGGCCATTTTATAAGGAAAAGGGAATTAGAGCACTTGGTCACAGCAGGAAAGGTGGAGGGAAAGAGAGCACAAAGCAGATCCAGGGGAAAAATATTGGACGGACTTGCAGGGTGGCTGAGGACAGAGAGGGTGGAAGATGTGCTTGCGGCAACACGGGATATGGAGGGCCATGATCGCCAACGTTATGGGGCAGGGCACCTGATGATGATGATGATGATGATGATGATGATGATGATGATGATGATGATGATGATGATGACGATGACGATGCTGGTTATTTTCTCGAGGTATAAAATCTTGGATTCAATCCCTGGTCGGACAAGGATTACTCTGCACCCCCTCCGCCTATCCTCCCCTCCAGTATACATGTACTAGTGGTCTGGATGCTAGTCCTTCGGATGAATCGATAAACCAAGTTTACGTGTGTAGCTTGCATTCAACGCGCGTTAAACAACCCACGCCCCCTCCCTTTCCCCCGTGAAGATGCCGGGGGCTCTTTCAGTATAAATGTGACCTCCCAGCACGAAATCAATCTTAACTTGAATTTTGGGTATTTTGAGATATACATATCACTGGAAAGTGTACATTCTGCTGATTATTTTGGTACCTGAATAAAACTTGTACTCAAAAAAATGTAGACGTTATTTATGTTTAAAGTCATTAAGTTGTATGACGGCCATTTTGAGAAAACGGCCCCTAAAGTTTTTGTGTGCTCTCCTACACATTTTCCTTAAATTTCTTTATCTGGTGGCTTTGACCCAGTTTGTTTCTAATTTTAGCTGTCATTATCTGAAAGGTGCGCCAAAGAGCTTTCTGTCAGTATATCACATATGGGGGATCTGTACAATAAGAGACAAAAATAGGTACTTTTGGTAAGAAATTGTGTTCTTTCTGCTGCGATCAGTGCATTAAAATACCATTTCAAATTGATTAATAATATGTTTTCAAGAAAAAAAATTCTGTGGGGGATAGATTATAGTCCATAGAAGTCAATTTTGAGAAAAAGTCAAAACACCCCAGATAGACCCTCAGTCACCTTTTCAGCTCCTATGCTGTTCGACTGACTGTGAGTTAAGACTGAATTGATGGTGGGAGGTCACAAATAGTATCCGCACCTTCCGGAAATTCTGTGCTAAAAATTTCCTCTTTTCTGTCACTCTCTTTGTTTCTGTCTTGTTCTTTTGCTTTCTGTCATTTCTTCCTATCATTTTCTGCCTTGCTGGTCCATTTTCTGCCTTGCTGGTCCATTCGCCTGTATGTGTTCGATAAAGTCTTACGTACTTTCACTTAGGATTAATAATTAAGTACATGTATACATGCATTTTTGGGTCTAGGGAAGTGGGATATGCGGAAGCAATTGTGACCTCCCACCACGAAATCAGTCTTAAATCGCAGTCAGTCGAACAGCGTTAGGAGCTGAAAAGGTGACTGAGGGTCTATCTGGGGTGTTTTGACTTTTTCTCAAAATTGATTTCTGTAGACTATAGTCTATCCCCCACAGACATTTTTTTCTTGAAAAAATACTATTAGTCAATTTAAAATGGTATTTTAATGCACTGATCGCAGCAGAAAGAACGCAATTTCTTTCCAAAAGTACCTCTTTTTGTCTCTTATTATGAACCGTAACCTGTACAGTACCCGCACATGTAATATACTGACGGAAAGCTCTTTGGTGCACCTTTCAAATAATGACAGCAAAAATTAGAAATAAACTGGATCAAAGCCACGAAATATAGAAATTTAAGGAAAATGTGTGGGAGAGCACACAAAAACTTTAAAGGCCGTTTTCTCAAAATGGCCGTCATACAACTTAATGACTTTAAACATACGTAACATCTACATTTTTTGAGTACACGCTTTATTTAAGTACCAAAATAATCAGCAGAATGTACACGTTCCAGTGATATGTATATCTCAAAATGCCCAAAATGCTAGTTAAGACTCATTTCGTGGTGGGAGGTCACAATTTTTGATAATTTGGGTCTGTATTTATGTACGTTTTAGTGTTCTTAGTCATGTTAAAATATGTATTCAGGTATACTTTGATAGATTGGACGGAGTGGTCAACGCCAGGGGCATGTCCTTAGATTATGTACGCGAATACATTGACATGAGTACTTAATGTTCTGTTTCCTTTTTTTTTCCCTGTTAGAGTACTGTGTGTGCATTGAAACGGTTATAGCCCTGATATGGCTCTACGCGGGCGGCTGGGCTTTAAGCAACAGTAAGAATAAGAATAATAAAACAACCAATGTGCAAGAACGGTTTAGAATTTTGACGGGAAATCGCTTTCCTAGGTTAACACAAGAAAAACACCTCGACAAAAAAAAAAGAAAAAAAAAAAAAAAAAAAAAGACGCCATATCATGGCGGCACACCCTCTTCACAGAACGACAGGTCAGATTTCCCACGCTAAGCTCACTGACACATACAAACAGAAAATCACAGTCGCCGTGGTGTAGTGGCTAACGCAACGGACTACCGACTGGAAAGTTGTGAGTTCGAATCCCGATCAGTACCTTAAAAAATCATTGTGGGATTTTTCGGCTCCAACCAGCTCCTACCCAGAGTTGGGCGTGCTATGAGCTCATTGGGAAGACTGGGACCACACAGTCCAGTCTCATCCATTTCGCCGATGCGTCATTGAGGGTGTTGCTCTAATCTTCTGACCAACACCGCAGGTGTCTGTATCTCTCGGGACTGGTTGATGCCAGAATACATTATGATTGTAAGCGTAGAGTACAGCCCTGTCACGCAGTCTCGATCCTAGATGGAACTCCACAGCATCATGATTATCATCCTCATCGACATCATCATCATCGCGTAATATAAACTGTTTCAGCTTTTGTGGCCATTAAGGTGGCGTAGAAAATGGGACGAAAAAAAAAGGTGAGCACAAAGGTGACCCCCCTGAGTGCAATCGATCCTCAAAAACAACAAAGAAACAAAGAAAGAAACAAACAAAGAAACAAACAAAGAAACAAACAAGCAAACAAACAAACAAACAAACAAACAACAACAAAAATACAACCCCCAAAACGTTCTCACGTCACGCTAGGAAACAGGATGTCATCATTATTCTCAAATGCATTTGAACCAAAAGACCCCAAGGGCCTGCACTCAAACCCACCCACCCCTCCGGCCCATCCCCTCCACCCCCACCACCCCCCCCCCCGACGGCAATAAACATCCTCAGCCTAAGGTCCAGCACGTCCAATAAAGTTGATAGCTGCAGCCAGTCTCTTGTCTTTATTACCGTCATTTTCAGTGTGCAAGCGAAATGCTGGTAATAAATTTGACTTTTTTAAGTGCAAAAGTTTCTCTCTCTCTCTCTCTCTCTCTCTCTCTCCCTCTGTTACAGCCTTTTCTCATTGGCTGCGTGAGTCACGGACCACACGCCATAAAGAAAGGGAGACAACGTCCGCATGTACTCATTTGCATAATTGAACAGCGAGAAGGATCAAGCAGACGACAAGACGGGCCACTTAACGCGATGCGATCGACGGAAGGTGGCGTGTGGTCTGTTCGAGCGGTTGGGTTGGGGCAGAGTGTTCACGTTGCCATGACTGCCTTCTGCTTGTCTACGTCATTCCTTCTTCTGGCCAAGATTACGTCACTGTGTTCTGGGGATATCTTTACGTCATCGGATAAAATTCTGGAACTGGCCAGTCGAGAGGGGACTCTGCTGGACGCTCTACAGAGACATATTAATGAGGAATATGACAATTTGAAAGCCTTATCGGGGTAAGTATGTATGTGTGTATTATGTGTGTATATACGTATGTATGTATTATGTATGTATATGGCTGAGGACAGAGAGGGTGGGAGATATACTTGCAGCAACAAGGGATAGATTCGTATGGAGGGCCATGATCGCTAACGCCATGCGGCAGGGCACATGGTGATGTATGTATGTATATATATATGTATGTACATATGTATGTATGTATGTATATATGTATGCCTATATGTATGCATGTATGTATATATGTATGCCTATATGTATGTATGTATATATGTATGCCTATATGTATGTATGTATGTATGTATATATGTATGTATATATGTATGTATATATGTATGCCTGTATGTATGTGTGTATGTATATATGTATGCCTATATGTATGTATGTATGTATGTATATATGTATGCCTATATGTATGTATGTATATATGTATGCCTATATGTATGTATGTATATATGTATGCCTATATGTATGTATGTATGTATATATGTATGTATGTATATATGTATGCCTATATGTATGTATGTATATATGTATGTATGTATGTATGTATATATGTATGCCTATATGTATGTATGTATGTATGTATATATGTATGCCTATATGTATGTATGTATGTATATATGTATGCCTATATGTATGTATGTATGTATATATGTATGCCTATATGTATGTATGTATGTATATATGTATGCCTATATGTATGTATGTAATATATGTATGCCTATATGTATGTATGTATGTATATATGTATCTATGTATATATGTATGCCTATATGTATGTATGTATATATGTATGTATATATGTATATATGTATGCCTATATGTATGTGTGCATGTATATATATATATATATGTATGCCTATATGTATGTATGTATGCCTATATGTATGTATGCATGCATGTATATATGCATGTATGTGTATGTATGTCCGTAGGTGTGTGTGCATATATGTATGTATGTATATATGTATATATGTATGTATGTATGTATGTATGTATGTATGTATGTATGTATGTATGTACGTATGTATGTATGTGTTTGTACGTATGCATTTCAATTTCATTTTCTTCATTTTTCAGTTTTTCAAGATAAGATTTTCCGCACTCGAAAAAATTTCATATGCACTAACATCACTGATGCCATGTGATGGAGAATTTCCACAATGATCATGACACAAGCCTTAAGCCTGCACATAAACCCTATGTGTTGGCAAGCCACTGATGCCATGTAATGGAGAAGATCCAAAATGATCATGGCACAAGCCTTAAACCTGCACATAAACCCTATGTGTTGGTAAGCCACTGATGTCATGTGATGGAGAAGATCCAAAATGATCGAGGCACAAACCTTAATAAACCTTCACATAAACCCTGTGTGTTGGCAAGCCACTGATGCCATGTGATGGAGAAGATCCAAAATGATCATGGCATAATCCTTAAGCCTGCACATAAACCCTAAGTGTTGGTAAGCCACTGATGCCATGTGATGGAGAATTTCCACAATGATCATGGCATAATCCTTAAGCCTGCACATAAACCCTAAGTGTTGGTAAGCCACTGATGCCATGTGATGGAGAATTTCCAAAATGATCATGGCATAAGCCTTAGGCCTGCAAATAAACCCTAAGTGTTGGCAAGCCACTGATGCCATGTGATGTAGAATTTCCAAAATGATCATGGCATAAGCCTTAGGCCTGCACATAAACCCTAAGTGTTGGTAAGCCACTGATGCCATGTGATGGAGAAGATCCAAAATGATCATGGCATAAGCCTTAGGCCTGCACATAAACCCTGTGTGTTGGTAAGCCACTGATGCCATGTGATGTAGAATTTCCAAAATGATCATGGCATAAGCCTTAGGCCTGCACATAAACCCTGTGTGTTGGTAAGCCACTGATGCCATGTCATGTAGAATTTCCAAAATGATCATGGCACAAGCCTTAAGCCTGCACATAAACCTTGTGTGTTGGCAAGCCACTGATGCCATGTGATTGAGAAGATCCAAAATGATCATGACACAAGCCTTAGGCCTGCACATAAACCCTGTGTGTTGGTAAGCCACTGATGCCATGTGATGGAGAATTTCCAAAATGATCATGGCACAAGCCTTAAGCCTGCACATAATCCTTATATGTTGGTAAGCCACTGATGCCATGTGATGTAGAATTTCCAAAATGATCATGGCACAAGCCTTAGGCCTGCACATAAACCCTAAGTGTTGGTAAGCCACTGATGCCATGTGATG
>JAPXFY010000032.1:4168477-4178477 GCA_030674185.1 Monoplex corrugatus | reverse complement strand
AGATGGGTTTTGTTTACAATATTTTTGACATGTTCATCCCATTTGCAGTTATTTTGGATCGTAATACCTAGGTGTTTATGGTGTGAGACATCCTGTAGGAAACCTCGGCCGAATCTTAGAACTGGCATTGGATTTTGATCTCGGGCAAAGTTAAGAAGTTCAGTCTTCTGTTCGTTAAATTTCACTTTCCAGAGTTTTGCCCACCCGCTTATCTTTTCCAGGTCAGAATTAAGTATTGTTGCCCGAACGTTATAGTCTCTTAAAGCTAAAGACATACTAGTGTCATCTGCAAATAGTTTAATCACAGAGGCTATATCCTTAACTATATCATTTATATAAACTAGAAACAGAAGAGGCCCCAGGACAGATCCTTGTGGGACACCCGCCTTGACAGTTTCTGTGCTAGATTTTTCTCCTTTTATAACCACATTTTGAGAACGGTTAGACAAGTAAGAACGAAACCAAGTGAACAACTTACCTCTAATTCCTACAGATCTAAGTTTAGCAAGAAGGCCTTCGTGCCATACTCTGTCAAATGCTTTTGATATGTCAAAATAGATAGCTTGTGTTGTTATACCTTCATCAAAAGCGGAACACAAATCGTTATAAATATCTAAGAGCTGGTTGACAGTTGAGTCTCCAGGAATAAAACCAGACTGTGATGGAGTTAAAATATTGTTATTTCTCAGGAATGAGATTATGTGTTTGTGAACACATCTTTCAAGAATTTTACCAAGGCAGCTAAGCAAGGAGATGGGTCGATAGTTGTTACAAAGCTCTTTAGATCCTTTTTTATAAATCGGGGTCACATGCGCATGTTTCCACTGTATTGGAAAGTGTCCTTCCTGGAGTGATCTGTTGAATAGTGAGGTGAGTGGGTCTGAAATTTGATTAACTGCAGCAATAAGAAGTCTATTATGAATTGCGTCTGGTCCTGATGCTTTCTTTTTATTAAGGTTTAATATAACATTTTTTACTTCAGTCGAAGTAAGCACCTCTAAAAGATTTCATTTTCAAACTGAGGTAAGTCAGGGAGTGGATCGATATTAGATTGTAATGTTGACTGTTGAATAAAAAAGTGATTAAAGATGTCTGTTTTATCTTTGTTGGAATAAAAAAACATCCCCGTTGTGCTTGATTGGTGGGATATTGTCGGAGCTAATGTCTTTTTTATCCATAAATTGTTTTACTAGTTTCCACCATTGTTTAGTGCCAAACTGTTTGGGGTCAGAAGCCTCTTAATCCAATTCCTGGTAGTACTCAATTTTTAACTGCCGTTTTAAAGATGTGATCTGATTACGAACTTGTCTGTATTCTTGCCAGTGTAAGTTAGATTTCTTGATTTTAGCTCGTTTGTGTAACCTATTTCGTTTTTTTTTTATTAAAGCCCGCAGTGGGTTATTTATCCAGGGAACATCTTTTGGTCTTATTGTAATTGTATGAACTGGCATACATTGCTTTGCGATTTCGAAAAAGGTGTCAGTGAACAACTGTGTACTTTCATCTAGTGGTTTATCAAAGATGATGGCATTCCAGTCAGTTTCTGACAGAATATTACAAAACGTATATTCATCTAGCTTTTTATAATCATAAATAACTCTTTTGTAGTTAGGGTTTGCATGAAATGGGTGTTTTAAGACCGCAACTGGAACGCAGTGGTCACTACATATTTCAGGTAGTATCTCTACTGATTTGATGACAGAAAGAGATTGAGTAATGATTAAATCTAAGCAAGAGCTTGTATCTGCGGTTGTTCGTGTTGGGCCATTGGTGACTTGGTGGAGTTGATATAAGTTAAGTATATGCATTAGATGGGGTGATGGATTGGACAAAAAGTCTGTATTGAAGTCGCCTAAAATGAAATATTTGAGCATGGTTGTGTCGGCTTTATGGATACTCTCTCTAATCAATTGCCAATAAGCAGTGGGAGTGCCTGGAGCCATGTAAAAGGAGCCAACCAGAATTTTCTCATTGCCCAGATTCAGCTCTACCCAGACTGCTTCAAGATTATCCACTTGCAAATCGAGTCGAGGTGTAAAAGAAGATACTCTTTTATATATATGGCAACACCACCATACGCTTGATGCGAACGGTCTTTTCTTAATGGGAGGTGGTAAATTGGTAATTTAATAGATTCATCGCTAATTGTTGGTTGTAGCCAAGTTTCACATACTGTGATTATGTCAAATTGTTCACTTTCTGGAGATATCAGGTCAATCTTATTTCTGATACTTCTAACATTTATGAGGGCAATACTAAGTTGGCCATTATTGGGTCCAGGGTTTGGATGAATGTCTCCTGACTGGAGCAGAAGTGAATGCATTGTTGAAGGAGACATGCATGTGGCTAGATTTGATTTAGAAGTGCTAGACTTTTGTGAACCTGAAGATGTACAGGTTTTATATGGGAAAGACCTAAGATTTTGTATACTTTTGATATCGCAGGTAAAGTGTATAATTAAGGCCAAAGGCAACGCATATTTCATAGAGAAAAATATGAATATCAAAAGTTGAGGTACTGTTTCTTTATCTATAAAGGACAATCTGCGGTGAAGCGCCAGAGCCTTTCCATGAAAAAGACCGATCCCGGCCCTGTACTGATTCAGTGTAATATCCATGGTTATGTGATAGTGCAAACAAGCACGAGAAACAGGAACATGACCAAGACAGGTGCAGTTTCACAGAACACTACCATCTCTCCATTCAGAGCGCTTTCTGCCTCAATGTTGGGAAAGTATACTTCTTTGGAAAACATACTAAAAATAGTGTAACAAAAAGTACCGTCATAAGTAAAAGTTGTGAAAAAAGAAAATGGATGAAACTTGATAGAATACACCAACAAAATGGTCTTACAAGTGAAAAGAAAAATAGCGGCTTAGGTCGGGTATCAAGCGTGATAGGTCACGTGGTGCACTGTCCCATCCAACCTTAGTATTACAACATAGTGGAAAATTGTTTCTCATTTTGTATACAAAACATATACGTACGTGTAAAGATTACATACACACATATATGCACATACACACATATATGCACATACACACATATATGCACGCATGCATACATGCATACGCACACACATGCATACATACAATATACACACGCATATATATACACATTCACATTCACACACATACATACATATATGTTAACATATACACATACCTATACGTACATACATATCATTAAAAGCTATAAAACATTTTTAGCAATAAGCAAGTATTGTGTTACTGGATGATTTCATTCAACACAAACATTTCTTTGAAAAGATCATTTCAAACAGAGTGTACAGGAACTTAAAACAATTACCGTTAAAACAGGATACAAAAACAAATGATAAGTATAGGCACTCCTCACTCTTAGGGGACACAACTCTGTCAGTGCAGTCTGCACAATCACAAATGATAAGTATAGGCACCCCTCACTCTTAGGGACACAACTCTGTCAGTGCAGTCTGCACAATCACAAATGATAAGTATAGGCACTCCTCACTCTTAAGGGACACAACTCTGTCAGTGCAGTCTGCACAATCACAAATGATAAGTATAGGCACACCTCACTCTTAGGGGACACAACTCTGTCAGTGCAGTCTGCACAATCACAAATGATAAGTATAGGCACCCCTCACTCTTAGGGGACACAACTCTGTCAGTGCAGTCTGCACAATCACAAATGATAAGTATAGGCACCCCTCACTCTTAGGGGACAGAACTCTGTCAGTGCAGTCTGCACAATCACAAATGGTAAGTATAGGTACCCCTCACTCTTAGGGGACACAACTCTGTCAGTGCAGTCTGCACAATCACAAATGGTAAGTATAGGCACCCCTCACTCTTAGGGAACAGAACTCTGTCAGTGCAGTCTGCACAATCACAAATGTAAGTATAGGCACCCCTCACTCTTAGGGGACAGAACTCTGTCAGTGCAGTCTGCACAATCACAAATGATAAGTATAGGCACCCCTCACTCTTAGGGAACAGAACTCTGTCAGTGCAGTCTGCACAATCACAATGGTAAGTATAGGCACCCCTCACTCTTAAGGGACAGAACTCTGTCAGTGCAGTCTGCACAATCACAAATGGTAAGTATAGGCACTCCTCACTCTTAGGGACACAACTCTGTCAGTGCAGTCTGCACAATCACAAATGATAAGTATAGGCACCCCTCACTCTTAGGGAACAAACTCTGTCAGTGCAGTCTGCACAATCACAAATGATAAGTATAGGCACCCCTCACTCTAGGGACAGAACTCTGTCAGTGCAGTCTGCACAATCACAAATGGTAAGTATAGGCACTCCTCACTCTTAAGGACAGAACTCTGTCAGTGCAGTCTGCACAATCACAAATGATAAGTATAGGCACCCCTCACTCTTAAGGGACAGAACTCTGTCAGTGCAGTCTGCACAATCACAAATGATAAGTATAGGCACCCCTCACTCTTAGGGACACAACTCTGTCAGTGCAGTCTGCACAATCACAAATGATAAGTATAGGCATCCCTCACTCTTAGGGAACACAACTCTGTCAGTGCAGTCTGCACAATCACAAATGATAAGTATAGGCACCCCTCACTCTTAGGGGACACAACTCTGTCAGTGCAGTCTGCACAATCACAAATGATAAGTATAGGCACCCCTCACTCTTAGGGGACAGAACTCTGTCAGTGCAGTCTGCACAATCACAAATGATAAGTATAGTCACTCCTCACTCTTAGGGGACACAACTCTGTCAGTGCAGTCTGCACAATCACAAATGATAAGTATAGGCACCCTCACTCTTAGGGGACAGAACTCTGTCAGTGCAGTCTGCACAATCACAAATGATAAGTATAGGCACCCCTCACTCTTAAGGGACAGAACTCTGTCAGTGCAGTCTGCACAATCACAAATGATAAGTATAGGCACCCCTCACTCTTAAGGGACAGAACTCTGTCAGTGCAGTTTGCACAATCACAAATGATAAGTATAGGCACCCTCACTCTTAAGGGACAGAACTCTGTCAGTGCAGTCTGCACAATCACAAATGATAAGTATAGGTACCCCTCTTCTTAGGGGACAGAACTCTGTCAGTGCAGTCTGCACAATCACAAATGATAAGTATAGGCACCCCTCACTCTTAGGGACAGAACTCTGTCAGTGCAGTCTGCACAATCACTCAACCAGTGAACAGTGAGAAAAAATATGAACAAGAAAAAGCAAGTGGTCAACCTGAACATCAAACTAAAGGAACCCTATCGTGTCTCAGCCTGGCCACTTGTACCTCAGCCAACTGTCTGCACGCGCAGCCTTAACAAGGTCTCTCACTACTCTGTGGAGCAGACGCCAATCACTCCATTACGTTTTACAATTATAAACAAGCAAACTCTGTAGGCCTGTTACAATACTCCATTACGTTTTACAATTATAATACAAGCAAACTCCGTAGGCCTGTTACAATGTTGTATCATGGTTAGAGTGGTTTTACCTCAAGATTTCAGCAGTTGTATCAGCAGTCTCTCCCTTTCGTACGCTCAGATTCACAAACACACACACTATCACACACCATATGCTCTCTCTCTCACTCTCTCTCTCTCTCCTCTCTCTCTCTCAGAACAGTTACACCCAAAAACATTATCCTCTCACACTAACACATAATACATACACATATACATACACACAAACACACATACACATACACACACATGCACACACGCACGTACGCACGCAAATACACATATACACATATACACACATTTACACATACTTTCTCTCTCACATACTTATTGTACATGCTCTCTCTCTCTCTCTCTCTCTCTCTCTCCTCTCTCTCTCCTCCTCTCTCTCTCTCTCTCTCCCTCTCTTTCTTCACTCTAAGAAAATAAATGTATACACTTACTCAGTTGCATCAACCATAACCTATAACAATGATGAGCATATACAAAATGTTATACAAGATGTCAGATCTGAACAATAACGATGTGGCAATAATAATTGATGTTGATCGTTTATAGCAAATGAACAATGGAGCTATTGCGTTAAAAAATCGAAAACAAGGGAACAAAAAGCATATCATAGCTTAAAAATGCTGAAACACACAGACAAAAACAGCCGTACACACACATACTACAGTCGCACACACGAGCACACGCACGCACGCACTCATACACACACACACATCAACACACACACACACATACACACACACACACACACACACACACACACACACACATACACACACACACACACACAGACTAAATCATCATCAGACTACGCCACTATGCAATGAAATGCACCATACACAGTCACCAACGAGATACATAAACATATGCAATCACACAACCCATAATTGTTTATGACATGTGTTTAGAAACACCCTCATATCAATACACCTCACACACAAACACACACACACATACGCACACACACACACACACACACTAACCCCCCTCCCCCAACACTGTATATATATATAGATATACGCATGCATACACACACACACATATATGTATATGCATATATATACACATACACACACATATGTACTACACACATACACACACACACACACACACACACACACACACATATATATATATATATATATTATATATATATTATATATACATACATATATATATCTACTACATACTATCACACTACATACTAAAACACTGATACATACACTGGCATGTAGCATACACTAACAGATAGCACACACACTAACACGTCCATAGACACCCTACACACACACACACATACACACACTAACACGTCCATAGACACCCTACACACACACACACCACACACACACACATACACACACTCTCACACATACGCATTTACACTCGCTCACATACACACACACTCAAACACACACTTAAACACACACACACACACACACACACACACACACACACACACACACACATACACACACACACACCCGCGAGCACACACACACACACACACACACACACACACACACACTCGTCACACCACAATCATACACCCAGTTCTCTCTCACTCTCTCTCTCTTCTCTCTCTCTCTCTCTCTCTCTCTCTCTCTCTCTCTCACTGACACAAACACACATACACACACTTCTGACAACAAGAGTTGCAGGGGTCTCTGATGGAACACACACATTTGCTGGTTGGCAGTTGTAGACACATACGAGGCAACGTTAAGCACGTGGAAAGTGTCCAGTGGACAGCTGGCCGAGTGGACACAAGCACAGGCACAGGAAAACAAAAATAGTTGTTTCGTTTATTATTTTTTTTCTCGCACTCTTTATATGCTTTTATTTACACACTGTGTCCAGCTGGCGGTCACTGGTCACTTTGGTAACGACATGGCCTCTCTTGATGAAGACATCTCCATCGTAGACCCAGGTGTCCTGGAGCACCGCGTTCCGCTTCAGCTTCCTCGCCCTGGCAGCAAGCTGAGCTCTCAGGCGCGTCAGATCGTCATTAATACAGATCCTGTCAGCAGGCCGCGGGACAGGAATGGCAGCCGCTGCGGCAGCAGAAGATGGAGCCGGTGGAGCTGAGTAGCCAGCCGTACTGAAGCCGACGGAGGAGGCCGACTTGTTCTTCAGTCCTCTACGAGCTCTCATTAATGCGCTCTTGTAGCGGTAGCTCGTGAACTTCACTATAATTGGTCGACATGATGGACCCCCGCGTCTCCCTAACCGATGGGAGCGGTCGATCATCTTCTCGATCACATCTACCCCCAGGACCTCTCCTATCTTCAGCACGATACTATCTGTGTCCTCCTTCACAGAGGCGTCAGCTGGCTCAGGAATTCCACTGATCCTGATACTATTTCTCCTGGTATACTGCTCCAGGGAATCTAGCCTATTGCTGAGATCACTAATGACGTTATCTTTCTCCTTCAAGAGTTTGTGTAAGCCAGCAATCTCGTCCTTAAGGGACTGCGTGAAGGCTGAGGACAATACCTTTTGGATCTCTGGATCCTTCAGAGCCTCCTTAAGACTGTCCTTGATTTCCATCGTGGTGGGTCTATCCCCAGACAGCAAGACTTACCTGATGTTTTGCTGTTGACCAGTACAGTGGTACTTTAGGGGTGGGGCAGCAAGACTTACCTGATGTTTTGCTGTTGACCAGTACAGTGGTACTTTAGGGGTGGGGCAGCAAGACTTACCTGATGTCTGGTTAAGGTCATTCAGATTGACCAGTACAGTGGTACTTTAGAGGTGGGGCAGCAAGACTTACCTGATGTTTGCTGTTGACCAGTACAGTCGTACTTTAGGGGTGGGGCAGCAAGACTTACCTGATGTCTGGTTGATGTCAATCATTGTGACCAGTACACTGGTATTTTAGGGGTGAGGCAGCAAGACTTACCTGATGTTTGCTGTTGACCAATACAGTGGTACTTTAGGGGTGGGGCAGCAAGACTTACCTGATGTCTGGTTGATGTCAATCATTGTGACCAGTACACTGGTATTTTAGGGGTGGGGCAGCAAGACTTACCTGATGTTTGCTGTTGACCAATACAGTGGTACTTTAGGGGTGGGGCAGCAAGACTTACCTGATGTTTGCTGTTGACCAGTACAGTGGTACTTTAGGGGTGGGACAGCAAGACTTACTTGATGTCTGGTTGATGTCAATCATTGTGACCAGTACACATGTACTTTTGAGGTGGGACAGCAAGACTTACCTGATGTTTGCTGTTGACCAATACAGTGGTATTTTAGGGGTGGGACAGTAAGACTTACCTGATGTCTGGTTGATGTCAATCATTGTGACCAGTACACTGGTATTTTAGGGGTGGGGCAGCAAGACTTACCTGATGTTTGCTGTTGACCAATACAGTGGTACATGTACTTTAGGGAGAAAACAGCAAGACTTACCTGATGTCTGGTTGATGTCAATCGTTGTGACCAGTACAATTGTAGGCCTACTTTAGCGGGAAAACATCAAGACTTACCTGATGACTGGTTAAGGTCATTCATTCTGGTCAGCACGGCGGTACTTTCGGGGAAAACGAAAAACAGCAACACTCACCCGATGTTTGGTTGAGATCAATCATTTTGACCAGTACAGTGGCATTTCAGGGGATAAAACCGAAAAACAGCAAGACTTTGATGTTATTGTTACTGTTATTTTTGTTTTAAGCCCCGCCGACTGCGTAGAGCCATGTCAGGGCTATAACCCCTTTCAAAATATACAATACTTCAACAAGGAAAAAGGAAAAAGGGAAAAGAAAATTAAGCACACATATTAATGCATTCGCGCACGTGAGTTTAGTTTATGCCCAAGGCGTTGACCACTCCGTCCAATTTATCGCACAGGGGATTTAAAAAACACACCTGAATACAAATTTAAACCCAAGGACCCTAAAACATATAAAACGGGCCTAAATTACTTAAAATTGCTCCCGCATATCTCATTTTCCTAGAGCCAGAAATGCACTTAGATCATCATCATCATCATCAGGTGCCTTGCCGCGTGGCGTTGGCGATTACGGACTTCCATCTGTCTCTATCTCTTATTGCCTCAAGCATCTCTTCCACCTTCCCTGTCTTCAGCCACTCTGCAAGTCCGTCTAGTATCTTCTCCCTGGGTCTACCCGGTGCTCTCCTTCCCTCCAGCTTTCCCGTTGTGACCAGGTGTTCCAATTCCCCTTTCCTCATAAAATGGCCTATGAATGTTGCCTGCCTTTTCCTAATCTTCGTTATGAATGATCTACTTGTGTCTGCCTCCATCAAGACTGTCTCGTTTCTTTTCTTTGCTGTCCACGGAAACTTAAATACATATACCCAATTATCAATTCTAAGCGAAGTACGTAAGACTTTATCGAACACATACAGGTGAATGGACCAGAAAGGCAGAAAATAATAGGAAGAAATGACAGAAAGCAAAGGAACAAGGCAGAAACAAAGAGAGTGACAAAAAAGAGGAAATTTCTAGCACAGAATTTCCAGAAGCGGGGGATACTACTTATACTGAAAGAGCCCCCGGCATCCGCACTGGTGGTCAAGACTCATCTGCTGTTTTGTT
>JAPXFY010000032.1:4160977-4163477 GCA_030674185.1 Monoplex corrugatus | reverse complement strand
CCACACCACACCACACAGCACAGCACAGCACAACACAACACACCACACCACACCACACAACAGAACACAACACAAACAGCACAGCACAGCACAGCACAGCACAACACAACACAGCACACACACAACAGAACACAACACAGCACAGCACAACACAACACAACACACCACACCACACAACAGAACACAACACAACACAACACAGCACAGCACAGCACAGCACATCACAACACAACACAGCACACCACACAACAGAACACAACACAGCACAGCACAGCAGAATACAACACAGCACAGCACAGCACAGCACAGCACAGCACAGCACAACACAACACAACACAGCACAGCACAGCACAATACAGCACAACACAACACAGCACAACACAGCACAGCACAGCACAGCACAACACAACACAACACAACACAGCACAACGCAACACAACACAACACAACACAACACAACACAGCACAACACAGCACAGCACAGCACAGCACAGCACAACACAGCACAGCACAGCACAACACAGCACAGCACAGCACAGCACAACACAACACAACACAACACAGCACAACGCAACCAACACAAACAACACAACACAACACAACACAACACAGCACAGCACAGCACAGCACACACACACAACACAACACAGCACAGCGCGAGCGCAGCGCAACGCAACACAACACAACACAACACAATACAACACAACACAACAAACACAACGCAACGCAACACAACACAACACACAACACAACACAACACAACACAACACAGTCATCATCATCATCATCATCATCATCATCATCATCATCATCATCATCATCATCATCATCATCATCATTCTTCTTCTTGTTATTATTATTATTATGTAAACCTTGAAGAACATCAGATGAAAAGAAAAACTAAAGCAAAACGAGGACCATCTCACCACAGTGACAACAAAATATAAATATTGACAGAAGTTCTAGAAACCAGAAAAAACACGAAAGAAGAACAAGAACGCGTATTTCATCATCACCAGGTGCCCTGCCGCTTGGCGTTGGCGACCATAGACTTCCAACCATCTCTATCTCTCGTTGCCCCCAGCATCTCCCCCACCCTCTTCATCCCCAGCCACTCTGCAAGTCCGTCCAGCATTTTCTCCCTGGGTCTACCTGGTGCTCTCTTTCCCTCCAGCTTTCCTGTTGTGACCAGATGCTCGAAATCCCCCTTCCTCATAAAATGGCCTATAAATGTTGCTTGTCTTTTCCTAATCTTCCTTATGAGTGATCTATTTGTGTCTGCCTCCATCAAGACTGTCTCGTTTGTTTTCTTTGCTGTCCATGGAACTCTCAACATTCTTCTGAGAAACCACATCTCGGCTGCCTCGATCCTGCTCTGGCTTTGCTTGCTGACTGTCCACGCCTCGCATCCGTACAACAGTATTGGTTCTATATAACATTCAAGGACTCTCTTTCTGATGTTAATTGATAGGCATTTGTTGGTAAGAATGCTTGTCATCTTCTTGAATGCTGTTTTGGCTTGGCCGATTCTGCTAGCTATTTCCGATGTGCTTCTGCCGTCTGATGAAATGACCGTTCCCAGGTATTTGAACTTATTAACCTGTGTCAATGTTGTGCCATTTGTTTTTATTTTGCATGAGGGGATTTCATGTTTTTTTTACTGATCACCAAGACTTCAGTCTTCCTGCTGTTTAGTTCCAACCTCTTACCTTTGCTTTCTGTTTCTAGTATATTCACAAGGTTTTGTAGGTCCCTTTCATTTTCTGCAATTAGCACGTGTCATCTGCGTACCGAATGTTGTTTATCATTTTCCCTCCAACCTTTAATCCAGGGTCTTCTTCTAGGTTTCTCATGATGTTTTCGCTATACAGTGAAAACAGATCTGGTGACAAAACACAACCCTGTCTGACTCCTCTTTTGATATTTTGAAAAGAGCTTATATTGTTTTCTATTCTCATTGCAGCTGTATGTTCCCAGTACATATTCTTGATTATTCGTAGATCTTTTCCATCAACATTGAGTCTCCCCAGTTGGTTGATCAATTCATCATGTCGTACCCGATCGAAAGCGTATTTAATACAACAAAACAAGACAGGCGCAAATTTTCGGCCAACTGGCCTTTGTCAAGCGTAAGATTACAAACAAACAAACACTAGATACAAAAAAAAAAAAATTGAGAAAAAGACTGAAACTTCCCTGCTGCTGTCTTTAATGTGTGTGTGTGTGTGTGTGTGTGTGTGTGTGTGTGTGTGTGTGTGTGTGTGTGTGTGTGTGTGTGTGTATGTGTGTGTGTGTGTGTGTGTTGTGTGTGTGTGTTTGTGTGTGTGTGTGTGTGTGTGTGTGTATGTGTGTGTGTGTGTGTGTGTGTGTGTGTGTGTGTGTATGCGTCTGTGTGTGTGTGAGTGTGTGTGTGTGTGTGTGTTCCCTTTTCCCACATTAAAGACAGCAGCAGGGAAGTTTCAGTCTTTTTCTCAATTTTTTTGTATCTAGTGTTTGTTTG
>JAPXFY010000032.1:4140977-4148477 GCA_030674185.1 Monoplex corrugatus | reverse complement strand
CATCGGTAAAAATATGGAGGTGGGTACGGTATTTTTCATCGATGTGTTCTCTTGCTCTGCATATCGAAATGTTAACGTTTTCATATTTCTTAGCATCTGTATAATCAATATCAAAAGTAGCTTTTAGCATTTCCCATGTAGGGATGGTCGTTGTGGATGGTGTTTCAGCTATTTCATCCAGATTTATGTTAGACTGTTTGACCAGGTCAGATACGTAAGTTGCAACAGTCATTTGTGATGAAATGTTCTTTGCTCGTTTCGGAAAGTCAACATCTGACCTGATTTTTACTTCCTTACTCACAAAATTGTCCGTTTGTGAAGAAATTCTAACGGCAAACTTTGCTGTCGCTAACTCACAATAGTTGTTCAGAGGCAGAATTCCAGCAACTTTGTACATTTCCAGGCAAGAAGCATGGACTGGTACACCTAGTGCAATTTTAAGACTTTTGCAGTCTAAGCTTTGAATCTTCTTTAGTAAATATTTTGGTGCACTGAAGAACACTTCTTGTGCATAGGATAATTTAGATCTTACAAGTGCTGTTGACAGATGAAGTAGTATGTTTGTATCCATTCCCCAGGGTAATCTGCTTATTATCTTTAGAAAATTTAAGGCTTTCCTTGCTTTTGTTAAAATATAATCAAAATGGACATTCCAGGTTAATTTCGATGTTATAAAGACTCCCAGAAATTTTACAACCTGCTTGTAATGTAGCACTTCACCATGCAGTTTGAAAGTAGGCAAGTGACTTAAAGTACCACCAGGATTAAATAGCATCATGTTAGTTTTTTTTCCGCTGATAACGACAGTCCATTTTCTAACATGTAGTTTCCAAGATTATCAAGATCAGACTGATACAACTTCCTGATGTAATTCTGTGCTCTCTGTGGAGTTGTCTTTCTTAAAGTAATATTCATCCAAATACATATATCATCAGCGTACTGTACCAAAACAACACGATTTGAGAGTGCATTAGGAAGATCCTGTATAAGGATATTAAATAAAATAGGTGCTATCACTGAACCTTGAGGGATTCCCATATCAAGACGTCGCGAAAGTAGAGACAGAGTGAGAAGAAAGAGAGAGAAAGAGGGGAGAGAAGAGAAAGAGGAGAGAGAGAAAGAGAGAAGAGAAGAATGGAAGAACCGAGAGAGAGAAAGAGAGAGAGAGGAGAGAGAGAACTAGAAGAGAGAGACAGAGATGAGAAAGAGAGACGACCAACGAGTGAGACAGAGAGACAGAGACGGAGAGTAAAACAGAGAGAGACAGAGAGGGGTGAGACAGAGACTGAGACAGACCAACAGAGAGAGAGAGAGAGAGAGACAGAGGATGAGAAGGAAGACAGACAGACAGAGACGAGAGAGAGAACAGGAGGACTGAGAAAGACCAAAGAGAGAGAGAGAGAGACAGAATGGAAGAAGACGAAGACATAGATAGAGAGAAAGAGAGAGACTGAGTGAAAGACAAAGAAGAAGAGAGGACAGAATGAAGGAACAGAGAAAATAAAGAGAGGAGAAGAGTGAGACGAGAGACGAGACGACGAGAGAGAGAGAGAGAGAGAGAGAGAGAGAGAGAGAGAGAGAGGGAGAGAGAGAGAGAGAGAGAGAGAAAATCCATGTGATTCCCTGTCAAAAACCGATTCCCATTTCACATTGAATCCTAGATGATCCTAGCAACTTGCCACAGGATCACATCACTGATCTAAATCGTTCTTCAACACGCATGTCTACCACAATTTTTTCTTCTTCTTCTTCTTCTCCTCCTTGTTTTTCTTCTTGTTCTTGTTGTTCTTCTTGTTGTTGTTCTTCTTGTTGTTGTTCTTCCTGTTCTTGTTGTTGTTGTTGTTTTTCTTCTTGTTCTTCTTGTTCTTGTTCTTGTTCTTCTTGTTCTTGTTGTTCTTCTTCTTCTTTTTGTTGTTGTTGTTGTTCTTCTTCTTCTTGTTCTTCTTGTTGTTGTTCTTGTTCGTTCTTGTTCTTTTTGTTCTAGTTCTTCTTCTTGTTCTTGTTGTTCTTGTTGTTGTTCTTCTTCTTCTTGTTCTTGTTCTTCTTGTTCTTCTTCTTGTTCTTGTTCTTCTTCTTCTTCTTCTTTTTCTGTCCCAACTTGGGCACCAGCTCAATGGTGTTGAACCCACACACCGCTCGTTCCGGGCCCCACAAGACACCACTCATCCCATGTTTATTCACGCAAAGTCCTCTTGTGCCAGGAAACCCATGGACAGCGGAGATGTCAAGCACCCAACCAGAGAAGACCCTGCGCCACTTGTTGGTTTCAATTTCAGTTTCAGTTTCTCAAGATAACGTCTCCGCGCTCGGAACGAATTCCATATGCGCTGATGTCACAGGTGCCACATGTATGGTGACCGTGTAACACGCCTTAAGCCTGCACATAAACCTATGAGCTGGCCAGATCCTAAGGTACTACCTAGACTATGTTTTACCTAGTCTATATTTTATACTAGTATTTTATCAGCCTACCACTGGAATAATATTGGTTACATGTAAACGACATGTGTATGTGTGTATCTTACCTTAAAAATCGGAACATAGATATAAAGTTAATAAGTAAAGATGTAAAGTTAATAAGTAAATGATTAAAGGTCCGAATCACATTACAACCAGCTATTCTGTATAAAGTCGTCTCACATGACAAAACCTCATCCCCCCCCCCCCTAGTCAATTCCCAAGTGCTCAGTGTCTATCAACTAGGCGAAGACAATATTTTCCTAATTATGGGTAAGTGAGTGAGTAAGTGAGTGAGTGAGTGAGTAAGTAAGAAAGTAAGTGAGTGAGTGAGTGAGTGAGTAAGTAAGTTAATAAGAAGTTAGTTTGAATACGAAATAAAGGAGTATGTAGATAAATAAACAGGTAAGAGATGAAAATAACAAATAACAGTAAATACATGTATGCATATACCCACATGCCCGCACGTACACACATACATTCATACATGCACACCCATATCAACACAGCATGATGGCAACAACAACAGCTACAACAACAACGACACAACAACAACAACAACAACAACAAACAAAGAAAGGAGAAACCCATATATACATATCACGACAAACTTACAGACAAATCTGGATAACAATCAACAAACAGCCCACAAACACACACACAGACGGTTTGGTAACTTGCTTGTTCTTCAGTTGTCTGTTTGTTTTCTTCACTTTTCCTTTATCTCTGTTTCAGGAAAAGTCCAAACACTTTCTACTCCACGCTCTAAGAGTCTGTGCAGTGTTACTTTTGAGATGATACCAATGTTGGTCTGATTAGTGATAGCTCTTGTTTTTTCCTTTCATAGTGGATTTCCGGCCACTTCCTCTATCTATACCTTTTTGGGTAAGACGTTCGATGGTATGATGAGTCACATTTTTGTTCACGAAGATATGGTTTAAAGCGTCTAAGGACCTCAGACTTTCCCAGACTGAACCCTTTGATTCCCTCATTTTTGTACAGCTTAACGACGACAAGACGGAAGCTATCCTCATTGGCACCAAGTCAGAAACTTTCTCAGCTGCCTCCTCTTTCTCTTCCATTATGTAACACATCAGTCCCAATTTCTGATTCAGCTAAAAACCTTGGTGTCTACCTTGACTCTACCCTCTCCATGAACAACTTTGTTTCCCAAACTGCCAGATCTTGCTACTATCACCTCCATCGTATAAGCCTGATCAGGAAGTATCTCTCTGTCGAAACAACTGCGAAACTCGTTCTGTCCTTCATAATGTCTCGCATTGACTATCGCAATTCACTCCTGTCTGGTCTTCCTGCCTCTACCATTCACATCCTACAGCGCATTCAAAACAATGCTGCACGCCTTGTACTCAAAAAGAAAAAAAGCTGACCACATATCTCCTCTTCTGGCACAACTTCACTGGCTCCCTGTATCAAAGCGCATACAGTACAAACTAGACACCATGTGCTACAAAAGCCTCAATAACGCAGCCCCCCATTTACCTGTCAAGCCTACTTGAGATCTATGTTCCCTCACGTACCCTCCGCTCTGCCTCCGATCCTCTGACTCTTCGCTTTCCACGCACTAAGCTCAATACCCTATGGTCCACGAACCTTCTCTGTTTCTGGTCCACTCTCCTGGAACAAACCTCTCTCAGTCCGTCAGCAACCTATTTTTGTCTCCTTCAAGTCCGCTATCAAAACTCACCTTTTCTCCTCTGCATAAAATCCTGACCTCACTCAACCCCCTGTGCAGCCTGTCTCCGCATTGTAATATATATTTGTATATAATATGTTCTCTATAATTTCCCCCCATTTATAGCCATGTGTGTGTGTGTGTGTGTGTGTGTGTGTGTGTGTGTGTGTGTGTGTGTGTGTGTGTGTGTGTGTGTGTGTGTGTGTGTGTGTGTGGCGTGTGTGTGCATGCGTGTATATGTGTATGTTCAGCGCTTAGATTTGATTTCTATCAAGATTTTGCGCTATACAAATACTGTAATTATTATTATTAATTATCATTTAAAGCATCTAAGGACCTCAGACTTTCCCGGACTAAACCCTTTAACTCCCTCACCTTGTAAGCCGGCATCCTGCAATATCAGCCACGAGAGCAAAGCGAAAAACTTAACCCTTTCAATCCCTGGCCCTGACCATCAGCATCCTGCAGGAAGGACAAGGTGAGGGAATGAGAGGATACAATTTTAGCAGCTGGTAGATAGGGTGAGGCAGTGAAAAGGTTAAATACAGACCTTGCCGCGCGGCCCCCTGCAAACTGTCCACCATCCTTCCTCCTCTCCTCTCCTTCCCCCCCCCCCCCACCCCCGTCCCCAGCTAATCGGCTGGACTGGTCAAAGGCCGAACAGGGCAGGGCCACCAAGGTGATGAAAGATTCAGAGTCCGTGCGGCCATTGTGGCAGGTGATCTGTTGGTGAGTTGGTGATTCTGGTGCTGGTGGGGATGGGCTGGGTTCGAGTCTTTTATTTTATTTCCTCGTGTTTGATATAGATTGTGTGTGTGTGTGTGTGTGTGTGGTGTGTGTGTGTGTGTGTGTGTGTGTGTGTGTGTGTGTGTTTGTTTGTTTGTGTGTGTGTGTTTGTTTGTTTGTTTGTTTGTGTGTGTGTGTTTGTGTGTGTGTGTGTGTTTGTGTGTGTGTGTTTGTGTGTGTGTGTGTGTGTGTGTTTGTGTGTGTGTTTGTGTGTGTGTTTGTGTGTGTGTGTGTTTGTGTGTGTGTGTGTTTGTGTGTGTGTTTGTTTATGTGTGTTTTTGTGTGTGTGTGTGTTTGTGTGTGTGTTTGTGTGTGTGTGTTTGTGTGTGTGTGTGTTTGTGTGTGTGTGTTTGTGTGTGTGTGTGTGTTTGTGTGTGTGTGTGTGTGTTATGTGTGTGTGTGTTTGTGTGTTTGTGTTTGTGTGTGTTGTGTGTGTGTATGTGTGTGTGTGTATGTGTGTGTATGTGTAGTGTGTGTGTGTGTGTGTGTATGTGTGTGTTTGTGTGTGTTTGTTGTTTGTGTGTGTGTTATGTGTATGTGTGTGTGTTATGGTGTGTTTGTGTGTGTGTGTGTTATGTGTGTGTGTATGTGTGTGTTATGTGTGTGTATGTATGTGTGTGTGTGCGTGTGTGTATGTGTGTGTATGTGTATGTGTGTGTATGTGTGTGTGGGGTGTGGGTGTATGTTGTGTGTGTATGTGTATGTTGTGTGTGTTTGTGTGTGTGTATGTATGTATGTATGTATGTAGTGTGGTATGCATGTGTGTGTGTGTGTTATGTGTGTGTGTGTGTGTCTGTGTATGTGTGTATGTGTGTGTGTGTATGTGTGTATGTATGTGTTTTGTGTGTGTGTGTATGTGTCTGTATGTGTGTGTATGTGTGTATGTGTGTGTATGTGTGTATGTGTATGTTGTATGTTGTGTGTTGTGTATGTGTGTGTGTGTGTGTATTGTGTGTATGTGTGTATGTGTGTATGTGATGTATGTATGTGTGTTCGTGTGTGATGTGTGTGTATGTTTTGTGTATGTGTGTATGTGTGTGTGTGTATGTGTGTATGTTGTATGTGTGTTCTGTGTAGTGTGTGTATGTGTGTGTATGTGTGTATGTGTGTATGTGTGTGTCTGTGTGTTGTGTATTGCAGTACTGTGGGCTATGGTACTGTTGTGTTGATTCCTGAGCTAGTATCCCTGTATGTTATCTTGTAGAGTATATATATATATATCAGAAAGAGAAAGAGAGAGAGAGATGAGAGAGGGATGGAGATATAGAGAGAAGGGGAGAAAGAGGAGAGAAGAAGCAGAGAGGAGAGAGAGAGGGAAATAGAGTGATAGAAGGGCAGAAAGACAGAGAGAGCGAGGGGAGAGAGAGAGAGAGAGAGAGAGAGAGAGAGAGAGGAGGAGGAGGAGGAGGAGGGTAAGGAGGAGATTCAGCATCAGAAATTTATTCAATAAGGCCAAGTCTGTCTGCCTGTCTGTCTGCCTGTCTGTCTGTCTGTCTGCCTGTCTGTCTCTCTTTTGGTTCCGTGGAACCTAATGCTACTATCTTTGAGTAATAAAGTATTATGAACTTTGATCTCTGTCTGTCTGTCTGTCTGTCTGTTTCTCTCTCTGTCTCTCTGTCTATCTGCCTTTCTCTTTATATATATGTCTCTGTTTCTCTGTCTGTTTCTCTGTCTTTCTCTGTGTCTCTCTGTCTCTGTCTCTCTCTGTCTCTGTCTCTCTGTCTCTGTTTCTCTCTGTCTCTCTGTCTTTCTCTCTCTGACTTGTCTCTCTCCCTGTCTCTGTCTCTGTCTCGTCTCTGTCTCTCTGTATTTCTGTCTGTCTCTCATTGTGATACACATCCCCGGATTAGCCGGACATCCGTTGCTCAGGACACTACACTAGTGACGTCACATGAAGGGCCCAGTGACCTGACCAAGATACCAGCGCCTGACTAATTGATGGCTTGATTTGTTGCACGTGCTGCCCGTCACTGTGCACTGTCCCTGGAGACGTTTTCACCCAGCACGAGTGTGACAGTCAAACAGGCCACTGTCTGGTAGTGATTTGACGCTACACACGTACCGTTTACTCGATACATCGTTCCATTTGAGAGTTGTCTTTCTTTGTTTTTTTGTGGATGACTGTACAGCAACTCCAATCAGCTTGGCTCTGGCGTTTATCTACAAAGACACTCTTTCAAATTTTTTGTCAGTTGTCATCATCATCGTCAGCTGTCCTGCCGACATGCGTTGGCGACCATGGACTTCCAACCATCTCTATCTCTCGTTGCCCCCAGCATCTCCCCCTACCCTCCTCAACCCCAGCCACTCTGCAAGTCCGTCCAGCATTCTCTCCCTGGGTGTACCTGGTGCTCTCTTTCCCTCCCGCTTTCCAGTTGTGACCAGATGCTCCAAATCCCCTTCCTCATAAAATGGCCTATAAATGTTGCCTGTCTTTTCCTAATCTTCCTTATGAGTGATCTACGTGTGTCTGCCTCCACCAAGACTATCTTGTTTGTTTTCTTTGCTGTCTATGGAACTCAATTGTATCATCTATAAATGCCAGAAGAATTCCACCAGTT